>JASAND010016748.1:0-20079 GCA_030248195.1 Trissonchulus latispiculum
AAAGTTGAGAATATTTTGAAATTATGAACAATCTGCTTATAATGGCAACCGTTATTAAAAGATTTGAAATATATTGTGTAGGTATGCGAAATTAAGGGGGGGGGGTCCACCATGAAAAATTTTATGGTCACCGATTTTGCTCATTTTCAAACAAAATTTAGTCAAATATGTCCTGCGTAACGAGTTTCAATTTCGAATAGATTAGTTCAGTACTTAACGAGTAAACGGCTATTAATTGCATGCAATTTGAAAACAGGTGAAAACGGCAGTGCCACAGCAAATAAGAGCACTTTACACACTGAACTTCCTTGAGAATGGAGCTTTATGCGGTTGTGTGTTTGTTATCTGATGCAAACGAAGAAGTTAGGATAACTTTTGATGGGAAAACTTTTCTTTATAACTTTATTTAGTGATTTTAGGGAGTAGCACCGGCGCTGGAAAGCCTTGACCACGAAAATTATTTAACGGCCGATAACTTGAATCTGGTGCATTTGCGGGCAATGGTCCAAGAAGCAAAAATGTTCAGGACAATGAGAGCTTTCGATTGATATAAAATTTAACATATTTCAAAAAATTTGAAAAATCGCTATTTTGAGATTATGGTGTCTGACCCCCATATTTAACCCCAGCGACCAACTGGGTGCACTAACCTTCACCATTTGTGCCAAAACGTGACCTAAAGTCATCAATAATGGTGCGCAAATAGATAGCATAACATTTTATAGGTCTGTGTTGCCATAGCTCTATGAATTATTTGCCAAAAAACGGGAATTTTCGAAATTTTGCTAAAAATTGAGATTTCTGCGCCAGAGAAATATCGAAATCGGACAGAGATAACCAGGATCAATTGGTATCGTTCGAAATGTCTTGTCATAAGCTGTGATTTGTAGGAAGTAGAATTTTAATTAGACCATACAGCTTTCAGAATATTTAATCAAAGTTGTGGATCCCCAATTTTAACATTGCAAAACAGTCAAATTTGGCTGTTCGCAAACTTAAAATTAATTAAAAATTTTTGAAGGCCTAAATTAAAATTCTGCTTCCTACAAATCACCCTTCTAGATCGTATTTATGATATAAGATGGACGGTTAAGTGCTCCGTCTTGTCGTTGGCGAGATTTCTCTGGCGCACGGAAAAAATCACCTCTTTTTCCGTTTCCTATGTTTAACACATACAGACATCAACTTTGAGGTGAAATTACTCGCTAACCGTAAGAGATCCGACCGTCATTTCAAAAACTCGTTAAAATATAGCAATCGGACAACAAAATAAGTGAAAATTAGCAAAATCGGAAATGGTCGAAAAATCGGCCAAAAATGGACCCCCCCCCTTAAATGCGTTTGGAACGCAACAAATTTAAAGAAATTAAGCGCCGCAGGCGAGAAAAATTGAACGAAATGGAGCTAGAAAATTGCCGCAGGTGAGAAATATATATATATATATATATATATATATATACACCATAGTATAATAATATGTATACCCCTATAATATGTGTGAAAAGTGGCTGGAGACAGTGTAAAATAAGCTGCGAAGAAGCTGCGCAAAATCCTGCGCAGGTCCTGCGCAGATTTCATGCGCAAATTGTAGCGCACATCGAGTTTAGTATGTCTGTAAAGTTTCAGCCCTGTATCACTTACCGTTAAAAAGTTGCGCCCCGGACCGGTTATGGCGGCGATGTTTTCCGGTTTCTCCTATTTGATGGTTGTATTGTACATAATGTTCGCCGCTTTCACGTGATCTGCAGCGGTGGGCCAACCTAAAGGGC
The DNA here is from genome assembly GCA_030248195.1 of Trissonchulus latispiculum. Classification (NCBI taxonomy): domain Eukaryota; kingdom Metazoa; phylum Nematoda; class Enoplea; order Enoplida; family Ironidae; genus Trissonchulus; species Trissonchulus latispiculum. The sequence goes on from JASAND010016748.1 coordinate 1,770, forward strand.
TATGGGGTCTAGTAGTACCCTCTAAAGAATTTAAGAATCACAACTTTTTTTGCGCCACAGCGCCGCAGTGGCACCGCAAAATCGGCTCATAGCGAAAAGTGACCATTTTTGTGGTCGTCGCTCAGGTCGAACGTTACGAGCTGGAGCGGATTTCTTTTTATATTCAGAAATTACGTATATTGAACTAACTAACGGTCCAGGTTGCGTTTTTCTACCACTTCCCAAGCGACCACAGTGCCGTCAAAAATGGCGAAAATTGAAAAATCGAAATTTCTCGCTATCTATTCCACTTTGAAAGCTCAAAATCTTCCATACAATGGTTTTCTGGCACGGAGAATCGATTCCCGCAGTCAGTTTTACCGCCAGACCCACCCATCTTGCTGGGCTGGTTCCACTTTGCCGCCGGGAGGGTCAAGTCGGAAACCACTTCCTGGAGGTCCATAGTAGGCTTTACGTGGCCTCTCAAAACTTTGTCTATAGGGGTTTTCTGGTGTGCCCAGCTCATTCCCGGTATCCGTTTTGCCGTCCGACGTGTCTATATTGCTGGGCTGGTTCCACTTTGCCGTCGGGAGGGTCAAGTCGGAAACCGCTTCCTGGAGGTCCATAGTAGACTCTACCTGGCCTCCCAAAACTTTGTCTATAGGGGTTTTATGGTGTGCCCAGCTCATTCCCGGTATTCGTTTTGCCGTCCGACGTGCCTATATTGCTCGGCTGGTTCCAGTTTGCCGTTTGAGGGGCCAGTCGGGTGGGAGGGTCAAATGGTCGAAAATAAAGTTTCTCAAAAGTGGTCAAATTTGGTATCAAATGAAAGCCCTAAGTGAGCTGAGCAACTTTTGTCATAGAACTGCATACCCAAAGTGGCTGTAGAGTGCTGTGGTGGGGTGGGGTTGGGACTTAGGCGATTTTGGGTCAAAAATAAAATTTTTCAAAAGTGGTAAAATTTGATATCAAATGAAAGCCCTAAGTGAGCTGAGCAACTTTTGTCATAGAACTGCATACCCAAAGTGGCTGTAGAGTGCTGTGGTGGGGTGGGGTGGGGAATTAGGCGATTTTGGGTCAAAAATAAAATTTTCAAAAATGGTAAAATTTGGTATCAAATGAAAGCCCTAAGTGAGCTGAGCAACTTTTGCGGTGTCGGATTTATGCCTTTCTCAACCGGAATTTAAAGGATAGACATAGGCCCAACACACATATTATCCCCTTTTGTGCGGAGCATTTTTGTTACTTGTATATATATATATATATATATATATATATATATTAGGGATCGACCGGATCCAAAATTTTGCCGGACCCGGATCCGGATCTAGTCATCAAAATACATGCAAATTTTTAAAATTTTGTTGTTTGATTTTGTTAATGCTTATGGGTTTTTTTATAGTTTTGGTAATGCATCAATGCAGGTAGTGAATTTATTTAATAATTTTCAGCAATTTCGCTGTGTTTGATATATACTGCAAATGAGTTAACAAACGTTTAGCCTGAAAGAAACAATTTTCACTAAGTATATATATATATCTAAAGAATTTTTGAAATGTGTGGGCCGCAGCCGCAGACATGGGACAGTTTACAATAAATGTTTTTCAACAAACTCAGCAGATTAGTAGATTAACATTACCTTCCCATTAACTTCTTACATGGGGCTTGAGAAGAACATAAAACCAATACTTGAACATCTTAAAAACTTCACTGAAGTTAAATTTTTTGAGTTTACAAGTCGTTTAGGCTTACTGGTCTAATAATTTTGCAATACATAAGAAATGGTTAAACGCTGTAAGTAGACTTAAAATTTTGCTACTACCGCAAGAAACCACTTTATTAACAGCATCGCTTAAAAATTCAGAAAAGCACAAGTTAAAATTGGGAAAACCCAACACGTCAAGGAGTCTGATAATTGCAAATTTTGTTAAATTTTTGTCTATAGAAGTCTTAAAATAACTACTCATGGAGACCTATTTAACACTAATTTATAAAAAATTACATAATTATGGAAAAATAGTATAGAAATTCATTTGGCATGACTTGCGTAAAAAAATTAGAACAAAATATCAATGTCTACTTATTCGAGTTCAGTTGTACGAAGATACACGGGGGTCTGGGGGCGGTAGCCCCAGTAAAAGCCACACTCTTAGCACGAAAAATCGCGTTTAGAAATTAATTTAGAGCACTCCAGGCATTAATATTTTACTTTCAGTAACAAATTTCCTCTGGTTTGTTAACTGCAAAAAAGATCCGGATCCGGATGGTTTTTCTGCCGGATCCGGATCTGCAATATCCGGCAGGATCCGATCCGGATTTCCGGTCGATTCCTAATATATATGTTTAAAAAGTTGCTATTGAAAGGTTTAAAACGTTGAAATAAGGGTAGATTAAGTAAAAATGAACTCAATTTCGCGCCGAAGGCGCGAAATTTTCAGAGATATTATGTCCGCGTTTACGCGCGGACACTAAAATTTTTTCTTTACGTCTGCTTTCGGAGGGGGGGCGCCCTCCCGCGCCCCACTTAAGTGCGCCCCTGCTTATATATACGTATATATAAGTGCCAACAGAACATTCTGAAATTCTCAGGGAGATATATATATATATACGTGCTGTATAAATATAAATGTAGCATCTAGGTGGGGGATCTGGGGGGCAGAGCTCCGAGAAGCTGCTATATATGAAAATTTTTGCACATTGCAACCAAAGTCACAATAAAAAACGTTTAAAAAGATTAATTACCAAAGCGCATAAATAAGGATTGTGCTATTTTAAATTCCTGTATAAATTCGCTTACTGAAACGATTTTTGGACAACAGTTTCTACAAACCTGTTAGATCATATATAGGTGCTGAATGTTCAATCTAAAATTAAAATAGGCGGGGGTCTGGGAGCCCAACTAAAAGCCAGACATTTTTAGAATATGGCTCGGGAGAAACCTATTTTTTCAGAGCAAATTTGTAAAAATTTTAGAAAATTAACAGCGTATTGTGATGTGCAAATAAGTTTTCCTGAGTTAATTAATAAAATTTCCCCCGACAAGGCGAATTTTCTGGGGGGCAAATTGGTTTCGAGGAGGGGAATTCTCCCCTTTGGCCATCCCCTGCCTCCGCCCGTGGTGCCCAGAAAATGCCAAGCTTTAAGGATTTTTGAGTAAAATCTTGAAATTTTTCCCGGTAATTTTTGTTTAAAATCGTTTATTTTGGTACTTAAAACGTGATTTTTGAGCATTTCTTAGCTTGTTATATGTAGCAGCTAGTATACGCAGAAATCGGGCACTTTTTAGGGTGTTTTTACTATTTTTAACTTCTCTCACACAGGGTATTTTTTAGGGATTTTTTTCCGGGGGGGGCGCTTCCCGGCCCCCCCCCCCGAGCCCGGGGGGAGAGAATTTTTTGCAAAAATAAGCCAAAAATGGTAAAATGGTGAAGCGTAAAAAGTTCTCAAAAATGCCAGGATTTAAGCTAAAAATAGCTATTTTGACGAAAAAACCTCCGGCGAAGCCGGAAAATTTTTGAAAATTGTCCTATTTTTGGCAACAATTTGGGCCTTCAAAAATTCCCGGGGGGGGGAAGCAAAAATCCCGGGAGGGGGCGATTTTGGGGGGGGTGGTCAATTTCGGGGGGGGGCCCGCCCCCGCCCCTGTAAAAATACCCTGCTCACAAGTGGGTTGGTGGGGCCTCCCTCACTTTTTGGCCTTTAAAAAACCCAGATTGCAAATATATATTTTTTTTTAAATGTGTTTATATACACCAAAAGTTTTTTCTTTCGCTGTTCGAACCCCCTGGACCCCCCCCCCCCCGGTAGGCCCTCGAATACGGCATATATATACAGCTGACATGTGACATGTATGTAAGTGGCTGAGAGATTTTTTTGGCAGATTGGGTCTAACCTTTCTGCGAAACGTAGTTCTTTGCGGTGTGTAATAGAATACTTTAGTGGAGTTATATAATTGTTATATATTGTTTATATATAATTCTTTGCTTCAAACTAACAACTTTTCAAGCTTGTTTCTGTTTAGGCTATTAAAATGACTGTTGGATCATTTGCTGAGTTGCGATCGGTGGAAATCCCACAGTTCCACCTTTGACCTGCACCTAGTGTTGAGGATCACAGAAAATGTCGAATTTCAGAAGGTAGAATTCCGCAATCGCCTGATTGCTGCAGTGCAGAATGCAAACAACTGGCACCAAGTCGGTAATCCTTCAAGATCTATCGAATGCTGAAATCAGTTCGCTATTGATCGCTGCTCGTGCCATTGGTATTGATGAAAATAGAATTTTGGTCAATAATACTGATCAGCAGGAATACAGTAAGCTGGTCTAATTTGTGATATAGAAAATAAAATATATTTTTCTGACAAGGTTCTCTTTTTGGTTTTTGCGTAGTCTTTTGGCTTGATTTTTACAATTTTTAGATGTTTTTTGTTTAAAAGTTATGTCATTGGTGCGTATCAGCATTCATAATCCTACGTATTATGGCATTTTTTAGGGTTATGAAGTGGGGGGAGGCGAGCCCAAGGTATAAATATACCAAATTTTTAGCGAAAAATTAGCATTTTTAATGTTAAAACGGCAAAAATCGCTGTTTTCAAGCTTAAAATGAACTTCTAAGTCCACAAATTAGCTAAAAATTGAAAACATTTTTGAAAATTTGACCGCAAAACCCTAATTTTTCGACAATTTTGGATAACCCCCCCAAAAAAGTAAATGGGGGTTTGCCGAAAAGTTGAGGGGGCTCCGAAAAGTGGAGGAAGGAGCCCCCACCCCCCAACTAAAAAATGCCAGCGTATATTTTGCATATCTTATTGTGTTTCAAATTTTTTCCTTTAGATGGAACTACTATTGGGGACCAATTCCTCCGTTGTGACTCCAAGGACAAGGCAACCCTTTTGGACCAACTTTGTGATGATGTTTTGGAGAGCATTTTTGGACATTTGGATCCGGTCGATTGGATTTCAGTCGAACAGGTTGGATTCAGGATTTGCGTGGATTTCTCTGAACGCAGTGGAGTAGGAAAGTGCAACAACTAAATGTTACAGTGATGATTTCTATTTATCATAGGGGTCGCTACCGCGACCCCTATGATATGAGTGCTTAAGGTCAAATGACAGTGTAAAACAAGGCTGCGCAGATTCCTGCGCAGATTATGCGCAGATTATGTGCGCAAAAAATTGTACGTGTCGAGTTTAGTATGTGTGCGAAGTTTCATCCCCGTACCATTTTCCGTTAAAAAGTTATGCCAAAAATCGCTTACGAGAGTGATGTTTTTTTTCCGGTTTCTCTGATTTGATGTCTCATAAGGGGGTTTTGTAGGCGTAATAACTAGAGATAGAAAAATTTTTGCCTATGAAAACCATATATATTCTTGGAGTACGCAACAAAAATAAGCCGATAGGCTAGTTTTTATGCTTCCCGGGGGTAGAAAAAATTTTTGGCTGGGGTCCAAAGTCGGTCAAAACGCTAAAATGACCCAAAAGTATGCTTAACATTAGCCGTAATAAGTCAGATTGCGCTATATATGGGACTAAACTAATTATTTGGCGTAATACTAGACATGTTGGGGTTGTAAAATCTTGAATTCGTTTTCCGATAAGTTGCACCATTTTTGGGTACTGGCCCGCCAAAGTTGGTGAATTTTGGGTCCGACTTTGAACTTAGTTTTTTCGCTTATTTTTCAAGATAGACTTCTCCAATCTTGCATATAAAGGTTTTCGAGGGCGGAGAATCCATTCCCGCCATCAGTTTTGCTGTCCGATTCACCCAAGTTGCTGGGCTGGTTCCACTTGACCGTCTGAGGGGCCAGGTCGGAAACCGATTCCTGGAGGTCCATAGTAGATTTTACTTGGCCTCTCAAAACTTTGTCTATAGGGGTTTTCTGGTGCGCCCTGCTCATTCCCGGTGTCCGTTTTGCCGTCCGACGTATCTATTTTGCTGGGCTGGTTCTACTTTGCCGTCTGGAGGGTCCGGTCGGTACCGACTTCCGGGAACATCATATAGGACTGTATCATAGCCTCTCAAAACATTGTCTATAGGGATTTTCTGGTGCGCCCAGCTCATTCCCTGTGTCCGTTTTGCCGTCCGACCCACCCATCTTGCTGGGCTGGTTCCACTTTCAGGGCTTTCACTTGGTACCAAATTTGACCACTTTTGAAAAATTTAATTTTTGACCCAAAATCGCCTAAGTCCCAACCCCTACCCCACACAGCACTCTACAGCCACTTTCAGCATGCACTTTTATGAGAAAAGTTGCTCAGCTCAATCGGGGCTTTCATTTGGTACCAAATTTGACCACTTTTGAAAAATTTTATTTTTGACCCAAAATCGCCTAGGTCCCAACCCCTACCCCACACAGCACTCTACAGCCACTTTGAGCATGCACTTTTATGAGAAAAGTTGCTCAGCTCAATCGGGGCTTTCATTTGGTACCAAATTTGACCACTTTTGAAAAATTTTATTTTTGACCACTTGACCCCCCCCCCCCTGCCCGTTTGACCCTTCAAACGGCAAAGTCCAGTGCCTCAACCGCGGAAAATTTAAAAATAGGGCAAAATATAGGGATTTTACCACAAAAATATAGGGCGAAATATAGGGATACTTTATTCATGTCACAAACGAGCTTCTAGCCACAAGGCATGGTGTTTCATGTACACTGGTTTTACGGAGCCAGGAAAGTAAGGCACAACGAAACCTAAACCACGTTTTTTTCAGGATTCATAAAATTCTCGGTTATATACAGTTTTTCGACAAGTTATAATATTTCAGCAAAATTAGCGGTCACAACGAAAACTTAAAGTTTTTGAAATTTTCCGAAAATTCCAAAATATTCCTTCCACAACAAACCAGAGATGTACCTGGTCCCGGTGGTCATGCCCCGGTCTCGAGCTCCCGGTCGGGCCAAAATTTAGTGACATCTTTTAATGTATATATGTCGGACATATTTTGGCCAAAATTTTTAAATTTTGAACGACAAAAATTCGGTAAATTACATACATTAGAATTACATTATAATTAGACGTACACATTAGAAATCGTAAGATTTCTCACGGATTTGAAGGAAAAAACAGGAGCGTCTGTATTTTTCATTGCATTGCGGTTGTTTTCTTCAATCACAAAATCTGAATTTTTCAAAAAATTTGAATTTGGACCACAAATTTCAGGCCTTGACCCAATCACGGCCAGGATAAGATCCCAGCCCCAAGCCTGGTGCGTATCTCTGCTTAAAACTGCAGCTAAAAGTACAGCTCAAATTCGTTCAAATTCGGCCATTTTACCAGTACCCGAGCAGGGGAAGTATAGGAAAAATCTAGGCAATTTTAAAAACAAAAAAGCAAAAAACAACTTTTCCTCAATTTTTTCCGGAAAAAACTAACCCTGCATGAAATTTTCAAAGAATGGCGACTTTTGGAAACTGTTAGCAAAAAAACAAGAAATTCTGTTAACAAAAGTGTATATACGTAACTCATTGAAAACAGGTAAATCATTACAACGAGGTTGTCATTGTACATACGCAGCGTCAGTGACAGCACGTATATACCTTCCGTAGTAGCTCGATCTGGGCGAAGCGATTTTGAAAATTCGCAGACCGATTATTCCTAATCAAGATTGAATTTATGCGAATTTTCAATTTTCAAAGATTGTGGCTGCAGAAACGTATTCCTAATTTTCCATGGTTTGGTTTAACACATGTCGGAACACATTCGGAATTGCATACCACATTTGAATGAACTGAGTGGAGACATTTAGTTACTAAAGGTTTAGGGCATCCACGAGGCCTATAAAATCGAGAGCACTGCCCCCGCCGTAAGTTGCACATCGCCCGAAAGCCCAAGACTTGCTGCTTCTGCTGCTACAAACCACTTAGGCAGCTGTATTATTATTTTGTTTTTGTAGCATATTATTTTGAAAAGATTTTAGTAAAATCAACAAAAACTGCCATCTTCTTAAATTTAAAATAGGTTTAAATTGAGTTAAAGTTAAATTTAATATGTAACTAATAAAATTTCAAATTAAATATAGAAAGCATATATAAACGAAAAGAGCTCTAATAAAAAGCTGCTTATATGCATCTGCATTAAAAAGACAAGACAACAAGACAGGCAAAATTTTTTTGAATATTAAAAATTAACCTCAAGTGTTAACGCAAAAACGTTTACTTTTGTAAAGATAGAAATTTAACAGTTTGTCCTAAAAATAGGGGAAAATAGGGCGATTTTACTCAATATAGGGAAAAATAGGGCGACTCCGAAAAAATAGGGAAAAAATAGGAATATAGGGATAGTTGAAGCCCTGAAAGTGGAACCAGCCCAGCAAGATGGGTGGGTCGGACGGCAAAACGGACACAGGGAATGAGCTGGGCGCACCAGAAAATCCCTATAGACAATGTTTTGAGAGGCTATGTACAGTCCTATATGATGTTCCCGGAAGTCGGTACCGACCGGACCCTCCAGACGGCAAAGTAGAACCAGCCCAGCAAAATAGATACGTCGGACGGCAAAACGGACACCGGGAATGAGCAGGGCGCACCAGAAAACCCCTATAGACAAAGTTTTGAGAGGCCAAGTAAAATCTACTATGGACCTCCAGGAATCGGTTTCCGACCTGGCCCCTCAGACGGTCAAGTGGAACCAGCCCAGCAACTTGGGTGAATCGGACAGCAAAACTGATGGCGGGAATGGATTCTCCGCCCTCGAAAACCTTTATATGCAAGATTGGAGAAGTCTATCTTGAAAAATAAGCGAAAAAACTAAGTTCAAAGTCGGACCCAAAATTCACCAACTTTGGCGGGCCAGTACCCAAAAATGGTGCAACTTATCGGAAAACGAATTCAAGATTTTACAACCCCAACATGTCTAGTATTACGCCAAATAATTAGTTTAGTCCCATATATAGCGCAATCTGACTTATTACGGCTAATGTTAAGCATACTTTTGGGTCATTTTAGCGTTTTGACCGACTTTGGACCCCAGCCAAAAATTTTTCTACCCCCGGGAAGCATAAAAACTAGCCTATCGGCTTATTTTTGTTGCGTACTCCAAGAATATATATGGTTTTCATAGGCAAAAATTTTTCTATCTCTAGTTATTACGCCTACAAAACCCCCTTATGAGACATCAAATCAGAGAAACCGGAAAAAAAACATCACTCTCGTAAGCGATTTTTGGCATAACTTTTTAACGGAAAATGGTACGGGGATGAAACTTCGCACACATACTAAACTCGACACGTACAATTTTTTGCGCACATAATCTGCGCATAATCTGCGCAGGAATCTGCGCAGCCTTGTTTTACACTGTCATTTGACCTTAAGCACTCATATCATAGGGGTCGCGGTAGCGACCCCTATGATAAATAGAAATCATCACTGTAACATTTAGTTGTTGCACTTTCCTACTCCACTGCGTTCAGAGAAATCCACGCAAATCCTGAATCCAACCTGTTCGACTGAAATCCAATCGACCGGATCCAAATGTCCAAAAATGCTCTCCAAAACATCATCACAAAGTTGGTCCAAAAGGGTTGCCTTGTCCTTGGAGTCACAACGGAGGAATTGGTCCCCAATAGTAGTTCCATCTAAAGGAAAAAATTTGAAACACAATAAGATATGCAAAATATACGCTGGCATTTTTTAGTTGGGGGGTGGGGGCTCCTTCCTCCACTTTTCGGAGCCCCCTCAACTTTTCGGCAAACCCCCATTTACTTTTTGGGGGGTTATCCAAAATTGTCGAAAAATTAGGGTTTTGCGGTCAAATTTTCAAAAATGTTTTCAATTTTTAGCTAATTTGTGGACTTATAAGTTCATTTTAAGCTTGAAAACAGCGATTTTTGCCGTTTTAACATTAAAAATGCTAATTTTTCGCTAAAAATTTGGTATATTTATACCTTGGGCTCGCCTCCCCCCACTTCATAACCCTAAAAAATGCCATAATACGTAGGATTATGAATGCTGATACGCACCAATGACATAACTTTTAAACAAAAAACATCTAAAAATTGTAAAAATCAAGCCAAAAGACTACGCAAAAACCAAAAAGAGAACCTTGTCAGAAAAATATATTTTATTTTCTATATCACAAATTAGACCAGCTTACTGTATTCCTGCTGATCAGTATTATTGACCAAAATTCTATTTTCATCAATACCAATGGCACGAGCAGCGATCAATAGCGAACTGATTTCAGCATTCGATAGATCTTGAAGGATTACCGACTTGGTGCCAGTTGTTTGCATTCTGCACTGCAGCAATCAGGCGATTGCGGAATTCTACCTTCTGAAATTCGACATTTTCTGTGATCCTCAACACTAGGTGCAGGTCAAAGGTGGAACTGTGGGATTTCCACCGATCGCAACTCAGCAAATGATCCAACAGTCATTTTAATAGCCTAAACAGAAACAAGCTTGAAAAGTTGTTAGTTTGAAGCAAAGAATTATATATAAACAATATATAACAATTATATAACTCCACTAAAGTATTCTATTACACACCGCAAAGAACTACGTTTCGCAGAAAGGTTAGACCCAATCTGCCAAAAAAATCTCTCAGCCACTTACATACATGTCACATGTCAGCTGTATATATATGCCGTATTCGAGGGCCTACCGGGGGGGGGGGGTCCAGGGGGTTCGATCAGCGAAAGAAACAACTTATGGTGTATATAAACACATTTAAAAAAAAATATATAGTTGCTCTCTGGGTTTTGTCAAGGCCAAAAAGTGAGGGAGGCCCCACCAACCCACTTGTGAGCAGGGTATTTTTTACAGGGGAGGGGGCGGGCCCCCCCCCGAAATTGACCACCCCCCCCAAAATCGCCCCCTCCCGGGATTTTTGCTTCCCCCCCCCGGGAATTTTTGAAGGCCCAAATTGTTGCCAAAAATAGGACAATTTTCAAAAATTTTCCGGCTTCGCCGGAGGTTTTTTCGTCAAAATAGCTATTTTTAGCTTAAATCCTGGCATTTTTGAGAACTTTTTACGCTTCACCATTTTACCATTTTTGGCTTATTTTTGCAAAAAATTCTCTCCCCCCGGGCTCGGGGGGGGGGGGCCGGGAAGCGCCCCCCCCGGAAAAAAATCCCTAAAAAATACCCTGTGTGAGAGAAGTTAAAAATAGTAAAAACACCCTAAAAAGTGCCCGATTTCTGCGTATACTAGCTGCTACATATAACAAGCTAAGAAATGCTCAAAAATCACGTTTTAAGTACCAAAATAAACGATTTTAAACAAAAATTACCGGGAAAAATTTCAAGATTTTACTCAAAAATCCTTAAAGCTTGGCATTTTCTGGGCACCACGGGCGGAGGCAGGGGATGGCCAAAGGGGAGAATTCCCCTCCTCGAAACCAATTTGCCCCCCAGAAAATTCGCCTTGTCGGGGGAAATTTTATTAATTAACTCAGGAAAACTTATTTGCACATCACAATACGCTGTTAATTTTCTAAAATTTTTACAAATTTGCTCTGAAAAAATAGGTTTCTCCCGAGCCATATTCTAAAAATGTCTGGCTTTTAGTTGGGCTCCCAGACCCCCGCCTATTTTAATTTTAGATTGAACATTCAGCACCTATATATGATCTAACAGGTTTGTAGAAACTGTTGTCCAAAAATCGTTTCAGTAAGCGAATTTATACAGGAATTTAAAATAGCACAATCCTTATTTATGCGCTTTGGTAATTAATCTTTTTAAACGTTTTTATTGTGACTTTGGTTGCAATGTGCAAAAATTTTCATATATAGCAGCTTCTCGGAGCTCTGCCCCCCAGATCCCCCACCTAGATGCTACATTTATATTTATACAGCACGTATATATATATATATCTCCCTGAGAATTTCAGAATGTTCTGTTGGCACTTATATATACGTATATATAAGCAGGGGCGCACTTAAGGGGGGGCGCGGGAGGGCGCCCCCCCTCCGAAAGCAGACGTAAAGAAAAAATTTTAGTGTCCGCGCGTAGCGCGGACATAATATTCCAAAAATTTTCGCGCCTTCGGCGCGAAATTGAGTTCATTTTTACTTAATCTACCCTTATTTCAGCGTTTTAAACCTTTCAATAGCAACTTTTTAAACATATATATTAGGAATCGACCGGAAATCCGGATCCGGATCCTGCCGGATATTGCAGATCCGGATCCGGCAGAAAAACCATCCGGATCCGGATCTTTTTTGCAGTTAACAAACCAGAGGAAATTTGTTACTGAAAGTAAAATATTAATGCCTGGAGTGCTCTAAATTAATTTCTAAACGCGATTTTTCGTGCTAAGAGTGTGGCTTTTACTGGGGGCTACCGCCCCCAGACCCCCGTGTATCTTCGTACAACTGAACTCGAATAAGTAGACATTGATATTTTGTTCTAATTTTTTTACGCAAGTCATGCCAAATGAATTTCTATATATTTTTCCATAATTATGTAATTTTTTATAAATTAGTGTTAAATAGGTCTCCATGAGTAGTTATTTTAAGACTTCTATAGACAAAAATTTAACAAAATTTGCAATTATCAGACTCCTTGACGTGTTGGGTTTTCCCAATTTTAACTTGTGCTTTTCTGAATTTTTAAGCGATGCTGTTAATAAAGTGGTTTCTTGCGGTAGTAGCAAAATTTTAAGTCTACTTACAGCGTTTAACCATTTCTTATGTATTGCAAAATTATTAGACCAGTAAGCCTAAACGACTTGTAAACTCAAAAAATTTAACTTCAGTGAAGTTTTTAAGATGTTCAAGTATTGGTTTTATGTTCTTCTCAAGCCCCATGTAAGAAGTTAATGGGAAGGTAATGTTAATCTACTAATCTGCTGAGTTTGTTGAAAAACATTTATTGTAAACTGTCCCATGTCTGCGGCTGCGGCCCACACATTTCAAAAATTCTTTAGATATATATATATACTTAGTGAAAATTGTTTCTTTCAGGCTAAACGTTTGTTAACTCATTTGCAGTATATATCAAACACAGCGAAATTGCTGAAAATTATTAAATAAATTCACTACCTGCATTGATGCATTACCAAAACTATAAAAAAACCCATAAGCATTAACAAAATCAAACAACAAAATTTTAAAAATTTGCATGTATTTTGATGACTAGATCCGGATCCGGGTCCGGCAAAATTTTGGATCCGGTCGATCCCTAATATATATATATATATATATATATATATATACAAGTAACAAAAATGCTCCGCACAAAAGGGGATAATATGTGTGTTGGGCCTATGTCTATCCTTTAAATTCCGGTTGAGAAAGGCATAAATCCGACACCGCAAAAGTTGCTCAGCTCACTTAGGGCTTTCATTTGATACCAAATTTTACCATTTTTGAAAATTTTATTTTTGACCCAAAATCGCCTAATTCCCCACCCCACCCCACCACAGCACTCTACAGCCACTTTGGGTATGCAGTTCTATGACAAAAGTTGCTCAGCTCACTTAGGGCTTTCATTTGATATCAAATTTTACCACTTTTGAAAAATTTTATTTTTGACCCAAAATCGCCTAAGTCCCAACCCCACCCCACCACAGCACTCTACAGCCACTTTGGGTATGCAGTTCTATGACAAAAGTTGCTCAGCTCACTTAGGGCTTTCATTTGATACCAAATTTGACCACTTTTGAGAAACTTTATTTTCGACCATTTGACCCTCCCACCCGACTGGCCCCTCAAACGGCAAACTGGAACCAGCCGAGCAATATAGGCACGTCGGACGGCAAAACGAATACCGGGAATGAGCTGGGCACACCATAAAACCCCTATAGACAAAGTTTTGGGAGGCCAGGTAGAGTCTACTATGGACCTCCAGGAAGCGGTTTCCGACTTGACCCTCCCGACGGCAAAGTGGAACCAGCCCAGCAATATAGACACGTCGGACGGCAAAACGGATACCGGGAATGAGCTGGGCACACCAGAAAACCCCTATAGACAAAGTTTTGAGAGGCCACGTAAAGCCTACTATGGACCTCCAGGAAGTGGTTTCCGACTTGACCCTCCCGGCGGCAAAGTGGAACCAGCCCAGCAAGATGGGTGGGTCTGGCGGTAAAACTGACTGCGGGAATCGATTCTCCGTGCCAGAAAACCATTGTATGGAAGATTTGAGCTTTCAAAGTGGAATAGATAGCGAGAAATTTCGATTTTTCGAATTTTCGCCATTTTTGACGGGCACTGTGGTCGCTTGGGAAGTGGTAGAAAAACGCAACCTGGACCGTTAGTTAGTTCAATATACGTAATTTCTGAATATAAAAAGAAATCCGCTCCAGCTCGTAACGTTCGACCTGAGCGACGACCACAAAAATGGTCACTTTTCGCTATGAGCCGACTTTGCGGCGCCACTGCGGCGCTGTGGCGCAAAAAAAGTTGTGATTCTTAAATTCTTTAGAGGGTACTACTAGACCCCATAGCCCTTTAGGTTGGCCCACCGCTGCAGATCACGTGAAAGCGGCGAACATTATGTACAATACAACCATCAAATAGGAGAAACCGGAAAAAAACATCGCCGCCATAACCGGTCCGGGGCGCAACTTTTTAACGGTAAGTGATACGGGGCTGAAACTTCACAGACATACTAAACTCGATGTGCTCTACAATTTGCGCATGAAATCTGCGCAGGAGCTGCGCAGGATTTTGCGCAGCTTCTGCGCAGCTTATTTTACACTGTCTCCAGCCACTTTTCACACATATTATAGGGGTATACATATTATTATACTATGGTGTATATATATATATATATATATATATATATATTTCTCACCTGCGGCAATTTTCTAGCTCCATTTCGTTCAATTTTTCTCGCCTGCGGCGCTTAATTTCTTTAAATTTGTTGCGTTCCAAACGCATTTAAGGGGGGGGGTCCATTTTTGGCCGATTTTTCGACCATTTCCGATTTTGCTAATTTTCACTTATTTTGTTGTCCGATTGCTATATTTTAACGAGTTTTTGAAATGACGGTCGGATCTCTTACGGTTAGCGAGTAATTTCACCTCAAAGTTGATGTCTGTATGTGTTAAACATAGGAAACGGAAAAAGAGGTGATTTTTTCCGTGCGCCAGAGAAATCTCGCCAACGACAAGACGGAGCACTTAACCGTCCATCTTATATCATAAATACGATCTAGAAGGGTGATTTGTAGGAAGCAGAATTTTAATTTAGGCCTTCAAAAATTTTTAATTAATTTTTTAAGTTTGCGAACAGCCAAATTTGACTGTTTTGCAATGTTAAAATTGGGGATCAGCAACTTTGATTAAATATTCTGAAAGCTGTATGGTCTAATTAAAAATTCTACTTCCTACAAATCACAGCTTATGACAAGACATTTCGAACGATACCAATTGATCCTGGTTATCTCTGTCCGATTTCGATATTTCTCTGGCGCAGAAATCTCAATTTTTAGCAAAATTTCGAAAATTCCCGTTTTTTGGCAAATAACATAGAGCTATGGCAACACAGACCTATAAAATGTTATGCTATCTATTTGCGCACCATTATTGATGACTTTAGGTCACGTTTTGGCACAAATGGTGAAGGTTAGTGCACCCAGTTGGTCGCTGGGGTTAAATATGGGGGTCAGACAACCATAATCTCAAAAATAGCGATTTTTCAAATTTTTTGAAATATGTTAAATTTTATATCAATCGAAAGCTCTCATTGTCCTGAACATTTTTGCTTCTTGGACCATTGCCCGCAAATGCACCAGATTCAAGTTATCGGCCGTTAAATAATTTTCGTGGTCAAGGCTTTCCAGCGCCGGTGCTACTCCCTAAAATCACTAAATAAAGTTATAAAGAAAAGTTTTCCCATCAAAAGCTATCCTAACTTCTTCGTTTGCATCAGATAACAAACACACAACCGCATAAAGCTCCATTCTCAAGGAAGTTCAGGTGTAAAGTGCCTTTATTTGCTGTGGCACTGCCGTTTTCACCTGTTTTCAAATTGCATGCAATTAATAGCCGTTTACTCGTTAAGTACTGAACGAAACTATTCGAAATTGAAACTCGATACGCAGGACATATGTGACAAAATTTTGTTTGAAAATGAGCAAAATCCGTGACCATAAAATTTTTCATGGTGGACCCCCCCCCCTTAATTTCGCATACCTACACAATATATTTCAAATCTTTTAATAACGGTTGCCATTATAAGCAGATTGTTCATAATTTCAAAATATTCTCAACTTTATATAAATCATTTTAAATGTTTCCATTGCGGATTTTTTCATAATTTTAAAATTTTCTCGACACTGTTAGGCGCGAAATTTATTCTATTTTTGTTTAATGTCGCTTATTTTTGAATCTTAAACCTTGTTTGCCAAAATTTTGCCCCTAGACCCCCCCAAATTTTTTTGAGGTCCGCCCCCCCTGAAAAAATTTCCTATGTGCGCCACTGTATATAAGTGATGCGAAAAAAGCCTGAAACGAGCTAATAACGATTCTGAAAAATCAGGGTAGATGTTAAAAACTTTTGGATGTGCCCCCCGGAAATTTTTTCTGGTTACGCCACTGCTGGGCACCTTATACGTACTAAGTGGGAGCTGGGGAAGCCAAAAAATGGGGGGGTGAGGGAGGGGCCAGAAAGTGGGGGGGCGCACACCCCCCCCGCACTAAGTAAAGCCCTTAAAGGCTGGTCCAAGCTTAAAAAATCCTGGTTACGCCCCTTCGTGTCAACGTATGGACCCTGGAGCTATCTTTGAAGACAGAAGCATACTGTTAAAACAGCCTAATTAGGTCTCATTATGCCTGAGCACAGAGGCTACATCGCTAGTCATTCTCTGTAGCACAAAGATAGAGCAGATATATGTTAAGTGAAAGACAGGTGCAAATTCATCTTCTTATATCAAAACAGGAAAACTAAAAAGGGCACAAAACCCTAGCGCTAAATTTCGTCTTTCATTTATGACGGGAAGTGCACCCCGACAGTTTCTGGTACTCCTGGGGTCGCCCATAAGTGTCGAAAAATTAAGAATCGCAGATCAAATATTCAAAAATTTAATCGAAGGCCAAACATATATTAAAAAATTTCTAATTTTTAACTATATACCTATATAATTCACGGACGTATAGTCAAGCGGGAAAAGCCACTCGCCAATGCGGAAAAAACCCACCTAATACCGGTATGAGCTATATAGGATTTGAATACTAGCCTATCTTGAAGAGCGTCGAAAATAACCATAGAAGCTGTATTATTGTCGCTCCTTTGCGTCGCTGCAAATTTTTTGGGACATTGAAATTTTCGAAAATTTTGGTCCGTCCAAGTGCCGAAATCTGGCAAACTTTGCCTGGCCACCCTGAACTACTGGAAAGACTTACACCAAAGCTGATTGTATGTACAATATATTTGTAGGGCATCTGTTGGGCTTCATGATGATATATGCCACACTGCTCTAACCCCTCCGGTGCGACCTGGGGTGACCTGGAGTTGGTGGGGGAAAAACCCACATGCGGGAAAAATCCACTTTTCAAAAACTGAATAATTCTCTAAGCATTGGCAGGAAAGATCAACCTACCTAATACATATATACATTTGTTTAATAGAGCCAATAGATTAAACTGGTATAGGTTTTACCTGGGTTCGTTCTCTTGTGGGGCTCTAGGGTGTCAAAATCGGACATGGTGCCATTTCAAGCAAAAATTTCAATGTTACAAAGATAGTTATTGTTGCCCCAAAATGGGTCTAGTTTGGCTCTAAATACAAGAAAAACGCATTTTCCACACAATAGGATGCTTAAACTGCCGAAAATAAGAAATATTTAAAAATTTCCAAAATTTGCCATGTGTATACAAAATTTTCAAAAGTACTATGACCTAAGTTTTCAAAAAACTAATATATTTTGAAGCAGTTATACTAAAAACAACCCACCCCTTCGTTTGGAACGTTTAGAAATGCTCCTGGCAACTTTCCAAAAAGTTTTCGGGGGTGGGTTTTTCCCGCATTAGGTTTTTTTCCTGCCAGTTTGGGACAATTTTTCCCCCTAACGGCGCACCCTAGAGAGGTGTTCTATAGCTCATAAGAAAGTTTACGACTAGGCCTAGCTACCTGTTCAGTCAGTGTTCAAATACCTCAAACTAGTAAAATGTTCTGGCCAAAAACATGAAAAGTGGGTTTTTCCCGCTTGACTAATAAGCTCATCTTCAGCTTAAATTTGTTGATATCCACTTAAGTTTGGAAAAACCATTTTTGTATTTTGCCTTAACATTTAAATTTTCCGATAAACATTGCTGTATAGACGTATACATTTGTACCTTGGTCTAGCCGACCGCAGTCTTTACTGTTTTCCACACTTTTTCCTAGAAAACACACCAAAATTCAAATTCGAACGATTTCAGAGCTTCGCTTCGAACCATATACATTACAGGT
>JASAND010016751.1:0-42925 GCA_030248195.1 Trissonchulus latispiculum
TGTTGACGGAGTTTTTGGATTTTGAAAAAATATAATAATAGAAACCTTTAAAAAGATTAATCTGGTATATGAAGTTTATTTGTCCTGATGTGCGTCTTCGGTGAAATCACGAAAGTGAATTTTTCGAAAGTTTCGAAGAAAAGAAAAGCTTACAATCATGTGAATGTATATACTGATTGGGAAAATTTGTTTTGAATGCAAATTTAAATGACATGTGGACTGTTTTTAGCAACATCCTCGCAACATCCTTATATGTACCTAAAAGGAAACGACATGGCAAAGCGACTAACTGGTCTCTTAGAACACGTCGAAAATTTACGCGTAAGAAGTTTTTGTGGAGTGTATACAAGCAAACGCGAAGGCAATACGATAAAAATGCATATAAGGTTGCAGCCAAGGAGGCTAGTGATCTTGCCAACATGGATGCAATGAGAGCTGAAAGTGCTATTTTAACAAAATTTTATAGATTTGTGAATTCAAAAATGACCTCGAAAAATTCTATTCCACCATTAGAGCGAAATGGTGTTAACGCAACTTCAGATAAGCAAAAAGCTGAACTCATAAATCAGCAATTTTGTAGTGTATACGTTCAAGACAATAATAACTACCCTTTTTGGGTTGCCGCTTTTTCACAAAAAGGCAACCCTTTGTGTTGGGTATGTCCGTTATTTATTTATTTATTCTCCGGATTCTTGTCCCCCCCTCTATCTCGAGATTGGCTGGACCGATCCGGTTGAAATTTTCAGGGTGAGTTGGGGGTGACCTAAAGTGCTCCCGGAAGTGCGGGCAGTTCGGTACTTTCCGGATTCCGGGAATGGCGAATCCCAGAATTTTTTAAAATGGTCAGGGGGGACCAAGGGAAACGTAAAAATTTTTTGTCTCCGATTTTGCTCAAAGGTTTGTCATAGACTACGTAATTCGACATTTTCCGGAAATGCGCCCAGCGAAAGTTATGGCCGAAAAACTTAAAATCCTGGAATTCCCAAAAACCCGGATTTTGGACCAAAAAATTTTTTGTCTCCGATTTCTCTAAAAAGTTGGTCATAGGGTAATTCGACCACGCTGATTTCGAGATATTGGACCCGGAAAATTCCGGATTTTGAAAAATTTTTCCTAAAGTGGTCGATATGATACTCAAATGAAAGAACTTGACGACCTGAACAACTTTCCTTCTTGCGACAATTTCCGGAAATGCGCCTAGCGAAAGTTATAGCTGAAAAACTGAAAATCCGGGAATTCCCGAAAACCCGGATTTTGATCCAGAAAATTGTTTGTCTCCGATTTCTCTCAAAAGCTGGCCATAGACTAATTCGATGAAAATGCATTTTTCAAATGAGTGTTGATCGTGGGGAATTACCACGTCAATGGCTAGAAGCGAAAATTACTCCAATTTATAAAAGGAAAGGAAAAAATTCAGACCCGTCAAATTACAGACCTGTTAGTCTAACTTGCGTTTGTTGTAAACTTTTGGAAAGTATATAGTCATGGGGTGAAAAAAAACCACCCCCTTTTTGGGGGGAAAAACCCACCCGCCTCTTGGGTCATGGGTTGGAGATATGAGCTCCAAAACATAGCAGCAGGAAGCGCGACTCTTTCTTACCTATGTATACAAAGATCAAGTCATTTGGTTCACTCCTGCTCATTTTATGACATTTTGAAAATGACAACTACTTTTTGGTCCAACCATGCCAAAATTTTGCAAAAGTTTGGACCGATGTAACTTTTGACTGGGTTGGGTTAGAAAAGTTTTGCAAATATCTGCAATGATGGCAACTCTTCCTCTTTGCACACAGCCAAAATTAGACCGATCCGCTGTACCGTTAGTCTGGCACATTGCCAAACGTGGCGGGGAAAAAACCCACTTTGGGGGGAAAAACCCACCCAAATTTTTTTGAAAAATTTTTTAACAACTCAACACGGAAACAATTAGAGACTATAGCAGGGTACTATCGAGCACGCTGCGTCATCCTATGCGGTCAGATTCGGACAATTTTGCTTACCTGGCTAGCTAGGGGCTAAAAACCTTAAAAGTGCCATTTCGCTGCTGGAGGACCCAATACAGGTACAATTGTGGATTTTAACAGCCAATTCTACGTAAAAAACCATTCTCTACACGATAGAATAATAAATTTTATCAAATTACATCATTTTTAGCATTTTTCAAAAATTGCCTATGTTTATGTGTTAAACTTTATGAAACCTGGCCAGTTGATGCAGCATTTTCAACGGCACATGAGATCTCAAAAAAGCTACTTAGATCGGGTTTTTTGGTTCATACTAACTAAAAAAGGGTTGAATTTTACACTGGAAGTGTCAGAATTGCGATAGAACAATTTTTAAGACCTGGGAGGGGTGGGTTTATTTTCCCCCCATTTGGGTTTTTCCCCCATTGGGTTTTTCCCCCGCTACTTTTTGCATTATATAGAGGTCGGGGAAAAAACCAAGGTAGTCACTTTTTGGACTCTGCAGAACTACCCAGTGGAGCAATCCGGCTACAAATTATTTTCTTATCAAGCCCTGTCTATTCTGTCATTTTGGTATATAAATCGCCTCTCTAGGTCCTGTCGTTAATTAGTAATTAACGGTTAATTAGCCGGGGTAAAAAAACCAATGGCGGGAAAAAAAACCAACCGGTGGGAAAAAAACCAACCCCAGTATTCGGTCAGGGTAACTCATATTAGCGATTTTATGCATGCGACAGATAAAATCGGCGTCGCTGACTTCATATCTGCAGTTATTTTTGCGATATTCCTTATAATAAGTGAGAAAATCAAACATCAAAATTTGCAGCATCAACTGGCTAGGTTTCATCAAATTTGCCAGTTTCTATGTTAAAATGCAAAAATTTGTAAATCTTTCGAAATTCGATGAAATAAATTAAAATAAACGTTGTTTCAGTGTTTTTTCGCGTATTTCTTTGTCCCAGAGTACTTTTTGGCCGCTTTAGCTGAACCAAACAGCCGATCCGCCGAAATGAGGTTTTTACCGGCTAGCACAAAATTGCCAAGACCAAATGCAATTTTGAGCTGTTCACGTGAAAGAACGCATTAAACTTGCTATGTGGATGACTTTTGAGCAACTAAGAACCATTTTTGGGAGTTTGGCAGCAAAAGCAAAAATTGGTTTTTCCCCACCCCTTGGTTTTTTCCCATTTTTTAAAAATTCTGCTGGCAGCTTGCCAAGCGTCGCAGGAAGGCGAGACCGACATATTTGGAAAGAGCACATGTTGTTGTCATAGAAACTATTAAAAGTTATTATCTAACTGCTATGGAAAATTTTTTACAGGCCTTCAAAAATAGGCAAATTTTGAATTTTTGGGGGGGTCAAAAATGCCAAAATTTTCAAAATGTCACAAAATGCTCAAAAGTGGTCCGATTTAGCTCAAATTTGGTGTGGTAGGTGGGATGGGCCCTACCAACTTGCATGCAAAATTTGAGCCCGCTAGCTCATCCCCATCGCCCAAACGGGGGGTTGGTTTTTTTTCCCCACCACTTGCGGGTTGGTTTTTTTCCCCGACCTCTATACCGCTCTAACGGTACAACATTGAGAAGTGCAAATAGGCTTAAAAGAAAGTTCTAAGTACGCCAAGTACGATGGTATATAAAGTTCTCAGATACCCCTTATAATAAAAAAGTTCCAGCCAAAATCCGAAAATGTGGGTTTTTCCCCCCATGGCTATAATTAGAGACATGGTTATAAATTATCTGATGACAAACAATTTAATTTGCCCCCACAACATGGATTTCTGAAAAAGAAATCCACCATTTCTAATTTTTTGAAATCTTTGTATGATTGGTCCAAGATTATAGAATCAGGAAATGTTGTCCATTGCTGTTATCTAGACTTTGCTAAAGCTTTTGATACAGTTTCTCATGCATTTCTCTCATGAAACTCATGTACAAACTTGAATGGTATGGAATAAAGGGTAAATTATTAAATTGGATCCGCGCTTTTCTTTCCAACCGTTCTCAGTTTGTAGAAATAAACGGTCAAGCATCAGAAAGAAGTAAAGTCATTAGTGGAGTACCGCAGGGAACTGTGTTAGGTCCCGTTCTCTTTTTGGTATATATACATAAACGATGTCGTGGATTGTGTAATACAGGCAAAAATACTGATATATGCTGATGATGTTAAATTGTATTTAGCAGCGAAGAAATCTAGTGTAACTGATGGTCGTCTCCAAGATGATTTAAATCGGTTGTATGCTTGGTCAGTTGAATGGCAATTGAGTTTAGCTTTTCAAAAGTGTTCGGTTTCATATTTTGGACCATCCATACAACAACCATGTTATAAAATTAATGGCGAAAATTTATCAGTTATATACGAGTGAAATTAAGGATCTTGGATTTATAATAAATAAAAATTTACAATTTAGCAATCACTGTATGTCAGTATATAAAAAACTGTGGGTATCCAGGCTTTAATCTTCAAGTCTTTTAAATCCAGAGACATAAATTTCTTGGTGAAAATGTTTACCACTTTCGTTCGCCCTATTGCAGAAAGTGGCACCCCAATTTGGTCACCCTACTTACTAAAAGATATTGATTTAATTGAAAAATTCAGAGAAAATTTACAAAACGTATCCCCGGTTTTGAAAACCTTACATACCCGGAACGTTTGCGTATATAGTCAATCGGGGAAAAAAGCCACGTCAAAATTTCGGGAAAAAAGCCACGACCGCTGTGGCCTAACGGGTGAAGCTATTGCAGTAATATTTGGCGTGTAGAATGGCGACCTCAATATAAGCCCACACGCCGATTTTTAGCTTTCTAGCTCTCCTCTATAGTCAACAGCGGGGTCGACATTTTTTCGAAAACTTTGTTCCTGAAAAGGCGGGAAAACGGTAATGTTTCAAAAATTCATAACTTTAGTGTCAATAGCGCTATCTGAATAATTTCTATTGCAATCAAGAGAGCTGGCTTGTCTGGCTTTTGTACAATTGCAAACAGTTCAGAATGTCGCGTTGTCACTGGGCAGGTGTGGCTTTTTTCCCGATGATTTTGACCCATCGGGAAAAAAAGCCAGTCGCTTGCGAGACCCATAGTGATCAGTTATTCTGGATTTCTGGCATGATAACTATTTTGAAAATAATCAGTAATTCAAGTTTTACAAAGCAATACCGTTTTTAGGTGGACAGTCCCTGAAATGAGCAACTTTTGGACTAATATGTCACGTCAGTCGTTTTGACCGCTACACTCCACATTTCATCCTGAAACTGGCACATTTGGCCAAAAAGAGCATTACGAATTCATTGGAAAACACTATTTTGTGGTTAGCCTTCGTTTTAGCAAGTTTTCCAAAAATTTGTATGTTTACGTTATATATATTTGATGAAACCTAGCCAGTTTATGCTGCAAACTAAAAAGTTCTATTTAATGCTTTACGAAGGCAATTTGCCTCGGTAAACAACAAATCTAGGGTAAATAAGCGACGCTGAACACGTTGGAACAGTCAGAATTGGTCTAAGGCTTCAGGATATGCTTCAACCAAAGTGGCTTTTTTCCCGATTTTGGCTTTTTTCCCAGGAAATAAATCACAAACTACTCTCTATTGCTACAGTCCAGAGAAGTCATTAATACATGAAAATAATCCGTAGGGGTTGCCATTCTTCAAACTACATGAATTTTCCCATAATTCCAAAAAACGAGTTCTACACGTCCAAACTGTTGACCCTACCAGGTTCCCATCCCCCAACTGTACCCGCTGTGACTCAAGCCTCCCAGATACTGTTGATCACTTGTTACTACATTGCCCCGTAACCAACCAACGTCTGGCCGAACTAGGCCCGACCCCAGACCCAGGGTTTTTTGTGTAAAATACTGTGTATTTACACAAAAAAAATTAATTTACACAGTGAAAAACTAATTTACACAACAAAATACACAGCCACATTTTCGAAAATTTTTACAAAAAGTGCTCTGAAAAAATAGTTTTCAAGTCTTTAAGTTTTAAAAAAGCTCTAGCTTTTAACTGGGGGCTGCCGCCCCCAGACCCCCGCCTGTTTCCAATGGTTTAGAATGGTTTTCTGCATTTCTGCATCAACATGGTTATGGGTGTTTTATTCTCCTAAGTCTTAATGCGTCTACTTATACAGTTGCGCATAATTTATTTTCGTACTGCGTGCGAATATTCGTAAATAGCTAGTATTTATTCGTATTTAACTATACATATGTTTTCTGAAGCTAGTATTATTCAATATGATTTCTTGTTTATCTCTTGTATATATATATAATAATAAAAGCAGTCAAAGCCTAAAAATAGTTGCCATACAACCCAAGAAATATTCAATACGAAAGCTAAAGGACTACAACTTTTCAATGCCGTTTCTGCCGTTAATTTAAAAAATTTCTCAACTTCTGGGGGGCGCCGTTGTGTATATAATTAGTGTTTCTGTACTATATGCAGCCGTCCCCAGTAGCAGTTAAAGCATCGAACCTTAGTACGTGACCAGAAAGTTTGTGAAAAAATTATGCCAAAAAGTTGGAAAAATAAAGAAATCGTTTCAGTAGGCGAAGTGTTTTTCAGAAATTTGAATTTGTCCAATCTTATTTTTGACATTTAATGAATTAATCTTTTTAAACATTTCCATTATGAATTCTATTGCAATTTACAAAATTTTCTCAACTTCTGGGGGGCTCCGCCACCAAGACCCCCCGCGTGGCTTCTTTCGAAATGTTACACAAGTGCAGTTGGCATAACTTTGGCTTGAATGATCCGAAAATAACATTGTAGCAAGAAAATAACGTCTAAATGTATTTTATTTTATATTACAGTTGAAAAACGACACTTTTAAATTTTACACAGCTTCAAACAAAAATACACAGTGAAATTTAAATTTACACAAGATTTACGCAGGTCCGATTTTGAAAAAAAAACCTGCCCAGACCTATCATGTCTCCGGACCGACCCTGAGCCTGTTCTTCGCTTCTTGGGTAGCAGTGGCCTCTTTGGAGTCCACCGAGTATAGGATTGCCCATCCTGATCGACCACCGAAGACGACGACGACGACGAATAACTCATCTCATCTTAAATCTTAACTAATCTTTTATTCTTTTTAAACATTTAAATTGCTGAATTTTCCAATATATATTTCAAAAAATTCTTCAACTTCTGGGGGGCTCCACCCCCCAGACCCCCCGTTTTGCACATTAGCTTTCTTGCCCTTGTCACTTGTCCTCTTTATTGTCACCATTCCTTGTATATATATACTATTTTACTGCAAGTTTTTCATTTCGTAAGTTACTATATGTACATATATATCTCCATCACTGGCGGATCCAGGATTTCGTGACGGGGGGGCGGTAAAATCTTTTTCGTCGGGGGGTCTGGGGGGCTGAGCCCCCCAGAAGTTGAAGAAATTTTTTGTTTTTGCAATAAAATCGGTCTTCGGATCTTGAATTCTTTTCATTCTGGACAACTGAGAAAATTTTTTAAAAGTCTTGACATTTTTAGGCAAAAATGGAAATTTTCTGCGAAAAATCGGATGCATATTAAGCTTTTTCTTCATAAATGCACTAAATATGCGGTTAAAAAGCAGAAAATTCGCGCCGAAGGCGCGAAATTTTTTGGTTTTTTGCCCTTTTTCCTCTTTCTCTCCCTAATTTTTCCTACCTTCGAATCGCGACGGGGGGGCGCCCCCCCCCCCGCCCCCCCCCTGGATCCGCCCCTGATTTCCATATATATCTCCATACATATATATTATTTATTTAATCTTTTCAATAGTTTGCATGACGGATTTTTTTTCCAATTTCAAAAAAGTCTTCAACTTCTGGGGGGCTCTGCCCCCCAGAGCCAGACCCCCCATGTACTTGTTGTGTAAATTCTCCATGCTTTGCTTCACTCACGGGATATAGTTGTTTTCAAATTGGCAATGAACTACCATTTCCATACACAATTTTAATTTTCTTGTAAAAATATTAAAATATTTTGCTCCTGAAAAAAGAAATTTTTACCCCCCCCCGGAAAAATTTTTAAGCGGGCCCCCCCTTTTCAAAATCCTGGATCCGCCACTGGCCAAAAGTTGGGGGAGGGTAAGTCAATAAATCTGGGGGGGGGGGTAAAGTTGGTCGAAAATTGTGGGGAGATAACCAACCCCCCCCCCCCAAAAGAAACTATGGAAGGAGGTACCCCCCCGAAAAATTCTGGGAGGGATGGCTGGGGGTTTACTCCCCAACCCACCCGCCTTACACCTATGGCAAGAGATAACCAACCCCAACCCCACCCCTACCCCCCACCCCCCACCCCAATCACACCTATGCCCGCCCACCAGTACACCCACATGTACACAACTCCCCCTCCCCCGTTGTTCAATAGTCTAAGCCAGAACAGAATAAGTAAGAAAAGTACATAAATATTTGTATTAAAACCCTCAGCTCAAATCCAAGATTAAATTAATTTTCGACTGCTAATGATCGATTGTAATGTGTGCAGTTTATTAGAAAAACAAATTTTCAAGAAATGGAATTATGGCAAATTCCTAAGACCTGATCCACCACTGCTATCAGACTTAATATTTTTGTTCCGAGGCGGTTGATTCTGAGTGCGCGGAACCCGGAAAGCTTCTCTCGAGCTAAACTCCATCAAATTAGCTCCCGACAAATTTGTTTAATGTTTATTGATTGATATTTTGTTTATCGTTTATTCTTAGGATTCGGTAGCTACTGCTGGCTACTAAATTAACGAAGGAAGGCCGTTCATGATTTATACAAACATAAATAAAAACTTAAGGTGCTGGTTTCCTTTCGGGTATTTTTTACTCCTACGGCTTTAATCCTTTGCGCAAAGGGCTAAAACTTACGAAATAACCTATTTCCGTCCTCTTTAATATTTTAGGACCAGTCCCGTATTCTTAGGCCAAAAGATAAGAAAGTTTTGGTTTTTGGCCTTAAGCTCCCAGTAGGTAGACAAGACACGGGATTTGTTGGTATGGCTGGAAAGAGTACTTGAAAATGAACATTTTTGCTATTACAACCTTTGAGCTATCTCCAGTGGTTAAGTCAGTATAAGCAAAAAACTGTTTTTAGGGTCAAAAAATGGCCATTTTCGAGGAAATCAGTTTTTTCAAAATTACTGCCACATGTTAAGGACAAAATTGGCTTAGTTATACTCAATCGATACATCGTCCAAATACACATTTTATGAATGCCTATTAACCGGACTTTATTGCTTTCAGCTAGAGATTTGGCCGAAAAACCATTTTGGCAAAAGTGCGATTATTTTGTTTCGAACATCGATTTCTCAAAAACTACTCGACGGATTCCGGAGATTTTTGGCAGAATCGAAGTTCGCACTTCTGCGGAGGGTCGTTTTTCTTGGTTTGGGCTAAAACATACTGAGTTGCAAGAAAACTCAATGCGAAGTTGCGAAATTTCGTGTTACTGTGCATTTGGCCGATTTTCTCGACGGTTAAGACCTGCTGAGCCAAATCCAAAAAAACGTCCCTCGGCCCATATGTCCTTCATATAGTGGCACAAAAAGAACTTTTGGTCGATTCTTCAGTTTTGAGAAATCGATGTTCAACAGTTTTCGGTCGATATTCAGCCTGTCAGATGTCAGTATATTGGAACATTTTTGATAATTTTTTGCTAATTTTGCTGGTTTCGTAAGCCGACGGGAATGTCCTGATTATAAGCTTTAAAACGATGTATAAAGCTCTTTCGAACTCCCAAAATTGCAAAAGTTATAGCGTTTCAAAAAAATCACCACAAAAGCGCTGCACAAAAGGATACCTCCACCTTAAATGCAAGTCTAGGACACATTTTCAGTCTTTTAGCATTCATTAACACTGGGTCCAATTCTAGAGGGTCTCCGCCGACTTTGGCGAGGGGTCTCCCTCTGAAAAATTCCAAAATTTTAAAGGGTCCAATCTAAAACTGCAAGAATTACAGATTTTTAACGTTTGTGTCCAAAAATTAGTTAAAGAATGAAGATTTTTAGCGGTGTCTAAGAACTTTTTGAAAAAATTGGAAAAAGTGTGCAAAAAATAAGGGGACCCTAAAAATGAGCATTTCTTGGTAAAGATCGCTAAAGGTCTACCCTTTATCCTTCTAGAGGAGAGGGTTTACCCCGTTTCCCTTCTCGCCGAGGGGTCTACCCCGGTTTTTGTAGATCTGGGGGTCTATACTCTCCACTCATTCTCCCACGTTATCCTGTTTTCTTGTAACTAATGGCATGTGTGGCTATGTCAACTTGATGTTTCGGATCTCTTGAAATTTATGACCACAAGGTGTCAACATGGTCCACTTTAAAGCTAGTTAGTGATTGCTACGATGAACATTATTCGGTAATACTTATATCATTCGAAAGCTCTAAGCGTGCTCTATTCAACGGTATAAGTAGTTTGTTTTCATCTTGCATTACGGAAAAATTAAGTTAAAAAATGTTTGAAAAATTTGAGAATTTACAAATTTTCATCTCCTCTTTAAGCTTAACTTGTTAATGAGATAACATACGACCAAATGTTTCACATCGTCGGTTAGAGCATGTTAAGAGCTTTCGAATGATATAGATATCAATTAATAATGTTTATCGTAGCAATCAGTAACTAAGTTCAAAGGAGACCGTGTTGAGTCTTTGTGGTCATAAAGTTCAAGAGATCCGATGTTTCTTGATATAATCTTTGTCGCTTGCGTAACTGAAGAAATAATGGCCGAGCCATAACTCTTTGAAACCCATCCCATTATTAAAACATGGCACATTTGAGCCGGAGAATCTCTAAAACCCGGCATTGAGCGGAAATCTACTAAAACCCGGGCCGAGCCAGAAACATAGGATAACGTGGGGGGAATGGGGGGGTGTGCAGACCCCCCAAACCGACAAAAAACGGGTAGACCCCCTCAGCGGAAAGGAAAAAGGGCATACCCTCTCGTCCAGAAAGGAAAAAAGGGTAGACCTCTCAGCGTATTTTTACAAAAATATGCAATTTTTTAGCAAATTTTAGCGATTTTTTAAAAACATTTCTGAAAAATCGCTAAAAATTGTCATTTTTTACTAATTTTTGGTCGAAAACGTTAAAAATTTGCAATTTTTGCTAATTTCGGGGCAGACACCCTTTAAATTTTGGAATTTTTTAGGGGTAGACCCTTCGCCGAGGTCGGAGTAGACACCCCCAGAATCGGACCCCGTGTTAATGTATGGCCAGAAATCTACTAAAACCTGGCTCGACATTTCTAACTTTCGGGCCGGATTTTCACTAAAACCCGGACCGAACTAATAGTTTTATCTCTTGGGTCGGATTTTCACCAAAACCAAGCCCTGGCCGGGAAACCATTAAAACTATTTCATCTTAATCTTGTCTGCTTCTCGTTCGCTCACACTGGTTTAGCGGAATTCGGTACAAGTATACGAAAGCGTGAACTACATTATAATTTACGCGAAAACACTAAAATTTAGACGTGTTAACAGATTCATACGAAAAGAGGGGGGGGGGGAGGGGGGGGGGAGGGGATTTAAGTGGAGAGGAGGAAGGGAAAAAGAAGGAGGGCCAGAAAAATTATCAGAAATTTAACTTTATTTTTGAATTTTTACACATGTGTTAGTTATTCCAAGTACACTGTGTCCTGTCCGCTCACCGAAAGTGGGCAGGTGTTAGAGTAAAACTCCTCAATATCCTAAAATTTTCCGAATACAATATTCGATGTAGCACAAACTGTAGCATTTTATAAAATGTAAAATTAAGTAAACTGCCCATATTGGTTGAGCGGACAGGACGCAGTCCTACTTTGAATTACACATGTGTAAAATTTCAAAAATAAAGTTGAATTCCTGAGAATTTTTTCGTAGGAATCTGTTAACACGTGTAAATCTTAGTACTTTCGCGTAAATTATGTATGATATAGTTCATGCTAAAAATTGTTCGTTTACTTGTACCGGATTCTGCTAACTCTCGGTGAGCGGACCAGAAGCAGACTGGCCATGACAAGTCATCTGTAGATTAACTAAAATTTAGGTCGATTTTTCGCTTTTATTTATTATTAATTATTAAGTAAGACGAAGATAAATTAAGATGAAATAGTTTTAATGGATTCCCGGCCCGGGCTTGGTTTTGGTGAAAATCCGGCCCAAGAGATAAACTATTAATTCGGGCCGGGTTTTAGTGAATATTCGGCCCAAAAGTTAAAAATGCTAATCGGGCCGAGTTTTAGTGAACATCCGGCCAAAAATATGAAATTATAAACCCGGGCCGGGTTTTAGAGATTCTCCGGCCCAAAATTTGCAATGTTTTATAATGGGCAGGGTCTTAGGTAGTTTTTTAGGCAGGTAGTATATATTTTAGAGAACCATCAGAAAAAGGGGGTTTTGAATTTGTTTCATGTGTTTGTATCCAGGACTCTTATTTGTACGTGACTAGGTTGTGGATCCTTTCCTTCAGCAGGCATCGCAGATATGATAATATGTTTATAATATGTATACATGTATCGCATTCATAAAATTTGTAGCATCACAGGATCCATAGGATAACGTGGGGGGAAATGGGGGGGGGGGTGCAGACCCCCCAGACCGACAAAAAACGGGTAGACCCCCTCCGCGAAAACGAGAAAAGGGCAGACCCTCTCGTCAAGAAAGCAGAAAAGGGTAGACTCCTCAGCGATTTTCACTGAAGATTGGTAATTTTTTAGCAAATTTTGGCGATGTTTTAAAAAACTTTCTTAGAAATGGCTAAAAATTGTCATTTTTTATTAATTTTTGGTCAAAAACGTTAGAAATTCGCAATTTTTGCTAATTTCGGGGCAGACCCCCTTAAAATTTTTGATTTTTTCAGGGGTAGACCCCTTGCCGAGGTCGGGGTAGACCCCCCCAGAATCGGACCCCGTGTTAATGTAATAACCGGGGTGTGCTGGGGTGTCTTCCTGGCTTTTCTAATAAATTTAGACTGAAATTTGTGTGTATACTACATCCAATATCCACAATGTCGGTAGCAATCGATAGCTGACGAGTGACGACAAGATGAACAAGTTCTCCCTGGATCTAAGTCCAGATAACGCGCACACATTTCGGTATATGTACCCGGACTCCAGAACACTCAGAACCTCCAGCAAACACTTAGAACTAGACAGCATAGGCTCAAGTCACACGAAAAAATTTAAGAACTTCCAAAGTAGTACTAATGGACCTTCCCCCCCAATCGATAATCCTGAACAGCTGCTTGTTTCTAATCAAATTATTGGCTAACGTCATTACATTGCTAAACTACGCTTACTATCATCACATTAACGAAAACAGCTGTTTTCTTAATATCAATTTCTTTATCAGGCATGATTGATTTTTCACACTACAAAAACTACTAATCACTGCTTGCGTAATCTGCTTTGCAGCTGATAACCCATTAACCACGTGTTTAGTTCATGCAATCATTGCTTACGCATTAATAGGTCGGTGTAACAGCTGTGTTTTGCTATAAAAAACAAGCCTACTTATGCTTACATTAAATTATCCAAAAATTCTCATTTCTGTTAATGGGGTAGATATGTCTGACAGAGGACACCCTAATTAATGCATTATTTCGAATGACGTACAAAATTTAATATTTGCTTGTTTACTGACGGCACTGTCTCTTGCGTCGTGATGATATAAGTGATCAAGACGACATTAGCCGCCATATTAACAGAAATTTCTCAGCTGAGTAAGCGGTAAGTCACAGATTACGTAATAGGCAAGCTTTCTCGGCAAACATTCACAGGTTGCATAAACAGCTGCTTCGTCAATAAAAACATAAAGTCGACATGTCTTCATTCCCAGACAAAACCAAATCAGCAGCCAGCCTAGCTCTCAGCTCTAATAACAACGCAAAATCATCTGCTTAAAAGCGATGATACCTCATTATTAAGAATTCTTTCTGATTAGCTATCACGCTGCCCGCAGGCGCAATCAGCGCAGCTGATTGCGCAAGCGTGCAGCGAACTCTGAAATCACAATTTATCCGCCCGCCCCGCCGCCGCACTTTTCGTTACAGTTCTTTTATTCTTGAATTACTATTCTGGAATCAAATATTTTAAATACTAGCATAATACTGTTAGCTGGTTTGGTTTAAATATTCAAAGTGCATCAGAAATGTCATTGAGTTATTCATCACCCCAGCCTAGTGATGAAGCGCTTCAACATCTAGGACGCCGCATGAATAACTCAATGGCATTTCTGTACCCTTAGCTTACTTACTTAGCTAACGTATATAAAACTACGCTACAGCCGCACATCAAAGAACCAGGGGCCAATTGCATAAAAATCTACTAGTTGCGGATCCCGCAACTAGTAGATGCTAGTCTGCGGATTCCGCAATGCAAGTGTTGCATAAAGTGCAAGTGCGGGGTCCGCAACTCGTAATACTAGTGCGAGTTTGGCGGTCTACTAGTTCCTAGTCGCTTTACACACTAGCATCAAGTTTCTGTTGCATAAAATCTGCTAGGACTAGTACTAGTAGGCCACTAGTGCGAGTAAATTCGTCTAGTGCTGTTTCACTAGACGATTTACTTTGTGTGTTTGTTTTACGACGTTTTAATATTAGTGCGTCTTTTTTACATTCCTGATCATTTATTGAATGTTACCTTCGAATTAATTTTTTTTATTTTATCAATTATTGATCGTTACTGATTGATTAATTACATCAATGTGTAATCTGTATTGTTTAATATGAATTTTAAGTGTAAAAATTTCACTGGAATTGGGAAGATGTTTTTCGCAACCTTTCCCGTTTTCATCGGTTTAAGGGGGGGGGGGGCTACGAACGGGTTGGAACAACATCGTCGGAGCTACTTTTGCCCCCAACGTTGCCAACATATCAAAGCAAAAAAGTTTAGCGTGGGCATTAATATATCTCACCTACACTGTTTTGGTAGGACGCCAAATTGGTGCGATAAATGGGATTTTTGAAAAAGGTTTTTTCCGCTCTGGTGGATTAACGGTTTGACCAATTCTGAAACTTTCAGCCCTAAATGTTAATTGTTACTAGTGCTAAATAATAAAGGTATCCCGGCTTTCGAGCATTGCTTCCTTCTTCAGCTCAAAGTTTGAAATTTGGCGAAAAGTTGCGATATGACCGTGCGCCGTTTTCGATCTAATAAAATTGACAGCCCCTAACCTACCCCATCTTTTTAGCAAATATTAGGCTCTAATAGGGGCAAACTGTCTGTAAGGTTCGAGGACTTTGGCTTTCTGGTTAGTGTGCTACCAAACTTTTTGTTAAGAAATAACCCTTATTTTTAGGCCTGAAAAGCTATCTAATCGCAGTCAAAATAGTGTAAAAACATTTTTTGTCTCCGATTTCGCCGAAAAGGTGGTTATAGGGGTTATTTGACCTGCTGAATCCGAATCTGAAATCCGTTTTTCGATATGACGCTTTCTTCGTTCAGTATGCGCTTACAACTGTCTTAGAGCTTTTTGGAGTGATAGCCATCCATACTTCGAGAAATCAATCTAGCATTTCTAAATACTGGAGCGAGGTTTAGTGACCTAGCATTCTGCATATCTTGGTACACTCACTGGCCTGTAATATGCAAAGTTTCGGCCGAGTCTGCTACAGTAATTTGGAGTAATTGGCTCACATCTTCGAAATGGCACCAAATAACATCGACACTATCGATGATGTAATCTAGCACTGCGAACGCAGGGATTAACGAAATCACGTCATCTTTACATAAGTTAAGACACTTGGAGTATTAATTGGAGCAAAGTTGGGTTAATTTGGTAAACCACAGCTCATTAGACGTTAGTTAACCTCTACCCGTATTGACCTACAACACCCAATGTTTCGCACTTTTATTGTATCGCATAGAAAATAATACAATGGTCTAGAGATTAGTTTACACCATATCAAAGCACTATATGTTAGCACTATTTCTGGAAAATTTGGGTACCGTACCTTGTGCATAGGAGAGGGCGGCGAAGTTTTTACGTGTCATGTCGAGCTTTGGACCGACAACACAAACTTCTGATGGCTCCACAGGACGCTACGCTGCATGGAATTCTTTCAAACTTTGAACTATTTTACACTAAACCTAATACTATTATGTCGCAAAAGACTAGCTAGCTTTTCCAACATTGAACTCTTAGTGAAATTCGTAGCCCCCCCATCAATATATCTGTTCTCTCTGGCTTTAGTATTCTCTTTCCTCTCCTCTGTTCAACCGAATGGAATCGTTTCCATTAAGCATTTTTTGGTAAAGTACCAAAGGTACAGTTAAACATGGGAAATATGGAGTTTGTTCAGAATGTTGCTTTTTGTGACAAATATAAATAAATGATGGTCTACGGTCTATGTTCTAAAAGTTTATTAGCTTAACGGAAAGTTAAACTCTGGAAATAACTACAGATGTTTAAATTAGTTAGTAAAATTAGTTAATTAGTAAATTGTTAAATTATCAATTTAATTAATTTAATTAAATTGTTAATTAAAATTGTATATTTTGGTGCGCTAACGCAGTTTTGCAGCACTTTTTAGTTAGGTTATAGCAGTATGTGTAGAAGACAAGACAAGACAAGACACGGGATTGGTTCGAATGGCTGGAAAGAGGACTCGAAAATGAACATTTTTGCTCTTACAACCTTTGAGCTATCTCCAGTGGCTAAGTCAGTATAAGCAAAAAACTGTTTTTAGGGTCAAAAAATGGCCATTTTCGAGGAAATCAGTTTTTTCAAAATTATTGCCACAGGTTAAGGACAAAATTGGCTTAGTTATACTCAATCGATATATCGTCCAAATGCACATTTTATGAGTGTCTATTAGCCGGACTTTATTGCTTTCAGCTAGAGATTTGGCCGAAAAACCATTTTGGAAAACTCGTTATTGTTTCGAACATCGATTTTAAAAACTCTCAACGGATTCGGAGATTTTCGGCAGAAACGAAATTGGCACTTCTGTGGAGGGACGTTTTTCTTGGTTTGGGATAAAAAATTTTGAGTAGCAATAAAACTCAATGCGAAGTTGCGAAATTTCGTACTGTGATTTGGCCGATTTTCTCGACCGTTAAGACTTAGCCAAATCCAAAAAAACGTCCCTCGGGCCATATGTCCTTCATATTGTGGCACAAAAAGAACTTTGGCCGATTCTTCAGTTTTGAGAAATTTTCAAAAATTTTGGTCTATTCTCCTTTAGTGTCTTTTCACAAATTTCTGCTATTTTTTGCTAGTTTGCCAGTTCTGTAAGCTCATGTGAATGTACAGATAATAAGCTTTAAAACGATGTAGAAAGCTCTTGAACTCCCAAAATGCGAAAGTTATAGGTTTAAAGAATCAACAAAAGACGACAAAAGGATACCACCACCTTAAGGTGGTGATTCCTTTTGGAGACATCAACTTAGATCCACTATTATTCACTCATTCACTAATTGAAATTAGGAAGTAATTTTATCTCAAAATGTAGCTAAACATTTCCTCATTTTAGCAAATACAATGAAGCTAAGTTTGGTTTTTCCAATTGTTTTCCCATTTTTACTGCATTTTAGAAGGAGTGTAATTTTCCAGATTTTTCGCAGACCATAATAAATTTCTGCTTTTTAGCAGGAGTGTAATTTTCCAGATTTTTCGCAGGCCGAACTAAATTTTTCATGAGACATCGATTACATCATTCGATATCTTTATCAAATCGCTGGAGACTCTTTTTTAATTATTGTGAAATCGCTCTTCGTTATAGAGAAATTAGCTGAAATGTAAGCGCAGCCTGGATTTTTCCTACCTTT
Source organism: Trissonchulus latispiculum (assembly GCA_030248195.1). NCBI lineage: Eukaryota > Metazoa > Nematoda > Enoplea > Enoplida > Ironidae > Trissonchulus > Trissonchulus latispiculum. The sequence goes on from JASAND010016751.1 coordinate 17,670, forward strand.
CCCAACTTTGGCAAGCGACTACTTTAGTCTAGAAAGCAGCGATCGAGGCTAGTGTTGGGTGGGACTGGTACCGATTTTTTAAACCGGTTCCGGTTCTTGACTACCGGTTCCGGTTACGCTTCCGGTTTTGGCCCCAGTTCCCGTTCTAAAAATCCTACCGTTTCCGGTTCCGGTTCTACCGGTTCTTTTGGAACCGGCCCCCACACTAATCGAGGCAACTAAGAAACGGTCCCGGGGTATTTTCGTATAGAACGTGTGTGCTAAGCAACCGTCTAGGTCGCATTGTAAATTTTCGCAATTTTGCAAAAACTACGTTTTTTATGATGGCAGCCTTCGGGATAGCAGTTGGAAGATGACCATGCCTCGAATAATTGGCCTTTGTGAGACCTTTCAAACACCTTTGTTTAATTGTACGGCTTGTGCAGCTGAAGAATATGGATTTTATTTGCAAAAATACAGTAGTTTTGACGCCAAAACAAAATTTTTTTTAGTTAGAGAAAAACTACAAGTTGCTTTAAAAAAAAAGAATTAGATCTTATAATTTATAGTTTTTTAGCTGCTTCTAAACTCAAAATTAGAAAAGACAACTGATATTTCGAATTTTTGAAGATGATTACGCGGAGGGACGTAACATCTAAAAGAAATTTTTTGGAAAGTTTCGTCAAATTTTTTTCTTGATTTGTGCGGGCGCAGATTTATTTGTTAGGTGGACCACCTTAAAAGGGGTGGGGACGTGAAAATTGAAAAAATTTTTAAATTTGGAGCTTTTAATTAAATTCTGGATTGGGTTACCATCCGACGTACGTCATAGTTAGAAATCGATTGGACGCAGCTGTTCAAACCTTTTCCTGGAAACTGTAATTTAAGAAATTTTTAATTAGAGAAAGAATCTATAGAGGTGAGCAGATTTGTATGTATGAAATCCAGTTGTGGTTTGATAAAATCAGCATTAAGAAACGACCCCCATCGCCACTTCATCCTGTCACTGGTAGAAAAGCGATAGGTTTCTTAAAAACGGAAATAACAAAATGACATTTCGCCATTTTAGTCAATGCAATATAATCTGATTTGAAATAAACAAAAACAAATAGCATACACATTTTAAAACGCTTCAGAAATCAAAAGCATTGGAAACAATATTCCGAAAGCAGGCAGAAAGAAGCAACAATAATCCAACTCTTCACTAGTAGACTTTCACTAGTAGATTCTCTGGTAGTGAGTCTAGTGGACTTGCAAATCCGCAGCTAATCGTCCAGTCGCTGCAAAATTTTTATGCAACACTTGAAGTCCGCACTAGTAACTAGTATACTAGTACTCGCAAATCCGGACTAGTAGATCCGCAACTTTTTATGCAATTGGCCCTAGGTGTCACAACTGACAGAGTAAGACTTGTTCAGCATTTGGAATGCCTTAACTACAGCACCTCGGGAAGATTCTCTGTCACCGCTGCCATTATTGTTTTATTTTTTATTTTTAAAAACGCAACAGTTACGACAAACAGCACTTACATTGATAAGCTAATAGTCACCAATAGATATACAGATTTACATTTAAATACAGTCTTCAGAGCACTAACATAGAATATGTCTCAATGTCACAGTGCCCCAGAACAGCTAAGGCCTACCATAAGGTTAGCCTTACTTCATGCAATTAGTGTAAGTACTTACCCAAACTAGTAAGTATTTGCTTACCCAATCACGTAAGTATGTACTTCCCCAAGTACGTTGTATTAATCATGTCTTAAGAGTCTACGCATACTAAAGAGTCAATTTAGACTTCTACATAAAACGGTAATACGACAAATACCTATGTTGAAAGATTGTCTAATTCGCCATAATCCACAGGCTCGTCGCCATTGGTGAGAACGTATTAATCTATACTTCAGTTCCTCTCAACAGCGATTTTGCACGCATCTAATGGTTCCATACCTTTATCATCCACTAGTTCGTTCTTTTTATTAATTATCTCCTTTATAATGGGATCATTACCGAAAGCAATAAGTTCAGCAAATTCATTCAACACCAGGCCGTTAATAGTTCTTCGGATGCGTGGGATAAGATCATCAAAACTTCTCTGTCAGCTTTTTTGTTTGGGTAACCATCTTCTTTGTATTCCTTGGATATCCGAGTTAAGCGCGGTTTTGCTATGGCTTGTTCTTTCAGATCTTGCCAAAAATGTGACAATTTCACACTGCTAGCACTGCATTAATAATACTTAAGCAGATGATTTGTGCTATTAAGCTTTCACCCAGCAAATCAGGAGTTTTAAACAGAGTTGTATCGTTCGCTGTTTGCATATCATTACACAAAATAAAAACATTAATTAAAAGATGCCTTATAATGAAGTAGACTTCCCTACGAAAATTCTCATAGATCCACGAAGGAAAATTGTCTTTTTTGCGAGAGAACTTGTTTGTTTTTGCCTTCTTTGAGAAGTATAAAGAATATTCGCAACAAACCACGGAGAAGGAATGGCAATGGGGGGCCTTAATACTAAGTTCTTGCGGATGAATTTGTATATGAAATAGCACAGAAAATGATTCATTCATGGAAACAATCGTATAGCTTACACCACGAATTGTATGGACGTGGACATGGACAAATTGTAGGAAATTGTAGTTGCTATTTAATCATTTGAAGCAACAGTTCATAACGGAAACGCATCTACTTTTCTCAAAGTGTGTGCCAGTTCATGTGTGCCCAGAGGTCAGTCCCTCTAAAATTCTTAGCAACAAGAGTGACACTGTTGCCTTTTGGCGGATACAGCAGTAGCTAACAAGAACAATTCAAAACAGAAAAAATATATTAGCTAAAGAGGAAAATTAAGTTTGATACATGAGTGCCGAAGCTTTGAAAGTAAACGTTCAAATTATAAAAAATTTTCAAATTCAGAAATTTTGAGCATAAAATATGTAGTAGCAAGAGTACATAATGATAAGAGTGTGACAAGCGTCACACTCTATGCGATGAAGGAAAAAACTATGCGATTCGCGCTAACGGCTTACCCCCCCCCCCACAAATTGACCCCCTCTCACACCGCCCCTATATGGGTACATAGTTCCAAACGGGGGTCGCTGACTCGCTTAGTATATTTTGTACATTTATGTGTTAAGCATACACGCTTGCACCCCCTCCCCAAATTGGGCCCCTGTTAATTTCAACGTGTAATTATGCAAAGCAGTGAACGACCCCCGTTTGGACCACGTACCCATATAGGGGCGGTGTGAGAGGGGATCAATTTGTGGGGGGGGTAAGCCGTTAGTGCGCATCGCATAGTTTTCGCCTTCATTGCATAGAATGTGACGCTTGTCACACTCTTATCATTATGTACTCTTGGTAGTAGGTACAGTACTTACAGGGTTTTTTGGTTTTCGGATTTGCGTCAACCTTGCGTCCCGCTAAATTAAAGTTACGTCCCGATAAGAAATTTTGTATCCAGAAAGAATTCTTGTTTTAGCGTGTTTTCAGTGCAAAAAATTGTTTTATTTATAAAAATTTCGATAATTCTTGTAGTGTTACGCTATTTAGACTAGTTAGAAAGTACATGCTGCTTAAATGTAATGCACGATTACATGATTACCTACAGAATATATATAGACGCGTTCAATATATACGGCGATGGGTCTGGGGGGCGGAGCGGAGCCCCCCCAGAAGTTGGAGATTTTTTGAAATTACGGATTAAATCCGTCGTGGAAATGTTTAAAAAGATTAATTTGGCAACTGTTACATCTATTCTAACTGAAGTTCCTAAGGCTAATGCGTTTTTGTGTTTATTGCATCTGTAAATTTTTGAATTTCGAATAAGTCAGTATAAATAAACAAAGAAGCGTGTATGCTTCGTGCTGCACTATTCAGCGGCAATACAGTGAAGAAGCATTTGTAAATACTATTAACGCTAGTTACGATAAATTCATCGTGAATTGCTCGTGCATACGTCTTTTGTATTTGAAATTTTAGAAAAATCGTGGTCTTGCATTCTTTCAAATTGCCATTTGTGTATATATTTTTTGCGAAAAACGTGTTTAGATGGAAGAACCAAACAATTTACTGTTACAAATTTGTTAATTTCGGGGTTTTACTTTACTACTAATCTTGATCTTGCCTGACCTGTTGAATGAGGACAATATAAATGTTCACGATTATGCACCTAGTAAGATCCATATAGAATTTACTGAAGTGAAACTTACGAGTTCGAAAAGATCTGATACGGATGCAGGTGGACAACAACTTATCAAATAACATTGAGTAACATTGAGGCATGACCTTGCACCTTGGCATTCCATGAGAAAGATCGGGGGTCTGGGGGCGGAGCCTTGAGGACCCGAAGACATTTTTGGAAAAAACGGAAAAATTGGTACTGGAAACATTTAAACTTTTTACGCTTACAAAAGTGAGTTTTCTCACGAAATAATATTGCGTCTAGCTTGCGTCCCGTAAAATTTCATTGCGTCTAGATAAGAAACTTTGCGTCCAGACGCACATCTGGACGCAAAAAACCCTGCTTACAAAATGAAACATAACTTCCACCATATTTAATGCCGCCGGTGCCTGAAACAAAAATAAACATTTATTACAGTTTTGCCGTACAGTTTTGCCATACGACAGATCGTGCAGTTTTGCCATGCAGTCTTGCCATGCAGTTTTTCCATGCAGGTTGCCATACAACAGATCATGCTCACTACAGAACGCTCCTGTACCTCGTCCGTTTAGCGTTTATGTTGGAAGCTTAAAGTGACCTGCCAAAACCCTGCGGGCTTTCGGAGAGGTGGTAGCACGGAGAAAAGATCTACTGAATCTAATATGGCTCGCAGGATCATATCCTGTTGGTCAGAAAAGGGAACGCTCATCTCATGTGAGAGAGATCGCCTTCTTTTTAGCAATCTTCCTAAGCGTTTGTGCTTTGAAAGGGTAGGGTTGCATAAATTGATAGTGTCTTTTCTGGCGTAGCTGTCTTAATTCATTAAACTCTCCCGCTGCCCCAAAATGCCCTTAGACTTTACGAGACTTTACAGTAATGATAGGTTTTCTTTTTGTACTCAGTTAACCGTCTTGGTTCTTGGTTCTTGGTTCTTGGTCTCGGTCTTCTTGGTCTTCTAAACTTCTTTGTCACCTACTTCTTGGAATGATGGCTTCGCATACCACGAAGGGTAGCGAATCCAGATCCGCACTCCGCGCAAGCATGAGGGCCAGGCGGGGGCGGTGGGGGGCCATTGGCCCGGTGTTTCAGGGCATGGTGGATGCGCAGACGCTGAAGCGTATCGATTGATCCGATGCAACCTCTAACGGCACAGCCTAAAACCAACAAATAAAAGAGGCCACATGCTCATGGAAGAAACGTTGTTTGAATGGACAGAGTTGAAGTTGAATAGTTCACTACGGACACGAATCGAGCAAAACAACTAATCTAAACAAGGTTTATCGATTATGCAATCATAATGCCATACAAGAGTTACATAATTAGATTACACAAAAGATGATTTAAGGCCGCTAAACTTTTGTTCTTTTGTTCTGATCAGATCACACGAATGTTCTCCCGTTTAGAGGTTTAACAAACCACATTCCCATTTTGCAAGATGGGGGTCAATCACCAACAGCTCTACAATTACGTGGCAAAAAGAGGACCCAATGATTGGTGGAGTGTACAGCAAGAGGGAAAGAAAGTTTGGATTATTGCCAAAATATGCTCTCTGTCTGGTGTAAGGAGTGGGACCGTCGCCAAAAGAAAAGCTGCCCATACTGGAATTGTGCCCGGGCCCTGAAGCGGACCTCGGGCCCCGGGCCGGACCCGGTTGAGCCTTGGAGGCTCGGTCAGGCCCCATCGCACCAGATCAGGCCCGGTCAAATTTTTGTTGTAAATATTTCAAATTTGTTCCAATTCATCTTCACTAGAATGTAGAATTGAATGTCCAAGGAGCTGTCTAATTAGATTGCACTAACTTTTGTTTGACACAGTTTAGTGGGTCGGGCCTTCACCGGACCGACCACGTAGACACCCGGTCCGGTTCTCGCCAGACATTGAATCGGACCTCCGGTGGGCTCAGCCCGGCTTGTTACAAAATAAAGCTAAACTACGATGATCTAAGCCAAAAAAGGACACGAATCTTTTGGAAGCTTATGTCGTTCTTAGCCTAAATAAATAGAATAAACATAGTCCTGAATGGCTTTTTTCCGGAACTGGTCCAACTTGGTCTGGAACCGGACCAACTTGGCTTGGGATAGGTCCAACTTGTTATAGAAACAGGTCCAACTTGCTCTGGAACAGGACCAACTTGGTTTGGGATAGGTCCAACAGAAACAGGTCCAACTTTCTGTGGAACCGGACCAACTTGGTTTGGTATAGGTCCAACCTGTTAGAAACCTTTATATCTGAGGAGGACCGGTCTTTATACTTTATATCTTTCGGCCGTCGAACCGCGACAGACAGGTCGGCGGTTTATATTGAGTCTGAATGCAGATTCCATATACGGACACAACTGACCCTTACCGTCCTCAGCGAATCCATAAAACTTACATTCGATTTTTATTTATTTTCTAAATTCTTGTCTTTGTTTTATATTTCTGCAAAAAATAAACTAAAAAATTAAAAAAGAATATAAATTATATAATCGACTGAATCTTCCAAAATTGCTACAAACAAGAGTACATAAATTCATAAAATTGTGTCAGCTGGCATTCTCAATGTTATCGCCAGCGAGCCATGCTCTACGCGCTAACGGCCCACCCCCAACCCCCGCGATTGCGTACCTAGTGGACCCCCCGCAAATCAGTACCTAGTACGCAATTGCGTATGTTGACTCGCTTCTATAATAAGCATTCTATCGGGGACCTCCTTCCGCAAATGTGACCTATCATTCGAGATTGCAAAATACGTAAAGCAGTAAAGATATATAGGTGCATAATCACGGTGAAACTTAAGATGTCCGATAAAAAAGGCCATCTACGCAGTTATGATACAATCGCAGGAAACAATTGAGATACTTTTTTGTGGGGGCTTGGGGATTTACTTTTAAATTTACATGGGCCATGCCCAAACAAATACTGCAGAGAAAGAAGCAGGCATAAAGATCATCAACGCAGTTATGATACAACCGCAGGAAACAATTGAGATACTTTTCTGTGGGGGCTTGGGGATTTTACTTTTAAATTTACATGGGCCATGGCCAAACAAATACTGCAGAGAAAGAACCAGGCATATCAGCAGTAAGTTTTGTGTCAAACACGACTTTGAATCTGACGGATGCAGTTCTTCAATACAGCTTATATACAATGTTCTAAAGTTTGAAAAAGTTAAATACTTTTAAGCTGAAGAAGTGAACCATGAGAAACAAAATTGTTTTACAGTTTTATATGTAAAAGAAATTGTTTGTTTTGTTGGCCATGATAGTTCGTTGTATCATAGGTTTTCAGTTCCTGCTTTTCATTTAGAAACATATTCCGGCCAAGCATTGACCCATTTGTGTAGAGAGGGAGCTAAGATCAAATCACAAATCACTTGGGCTTATCAAAAATGTTTTATCTGTTAAAAACACAGAAAACAACAGTAGAAAAATCTCAACAAAATCGGAGATGTCCCCTCTTGTCCTCCCTTGGGAATCAGAAAGAATTTTAAACTTACCATTCGGCAAATTTAAAACTTGCTTTGCTAAATTTTAACCGCGGATGTGAAAATTCATCATGTTTTGCTGCTTGCGAAACTGGGGAGCATCTACACGAGATCCTGTTAAAAAATGCTATCAATACAATAACAACAAATTCTCTATCGACTAAAAGCGTCAGCAGTTCCAAAGGCTGTTTGTACGCAAAATTAAAATCCTCAAAGTGTTAACAAAACCGGCTACGTCCAAATAAGTGGACAGAAATTAAGAACAGCTAATTATACAGTTCAAAATCATCTTATCTCTACAATTATGCTTTGTTGTTAACGAAAGTTCTAACATAAGCTAAAAAACAGATTGGCAAAATCTGGAAATGCTACTCGCACCATCGAACTATGCAATCGTATAATGTCATTCAAATTATGCAAGTTAAGCAACTACGTGTGCGAACCGTTCTCGCAACGGCTTCGTTTAAAGTAGCTTTTTTACTACAGCCAATTAAACTATTCAATTGTCTAAGCCCGCTTTATTTCAAAAACTTCAAAGCGAATGTCCGTGAACCGAAATTATAAAACCAATGAGCTAAACTTCTTGGCAAAGTTAAACTCAAAATCGACTTTTCCTTTCCTCAGTTCGTTTGGAACTTCCAGCGATGGTTGAGCATTTAGTATCCAAACTAAAGGGTTGCCAGTTAGCAGACGTGATTTTCAACAAATAACCCCAGGTCCTAGTTAGGTGCCCCGACTGCTGCTTCCCAGCTAACAAGATCGGTTGTCAAACTGCGCAATTAAAGTAGGCAAAATTCAGGCTTCGCGTACGTTTGTGACTAGTTTGGTTGTAATTGACGAAAAACTATATCACAGAAACAAATAAAGGGACCCCAGCTATTTGATATATGTATAATATAACCGATTCCCGCGACAATAAATTTATTTCAGTGTTGAAACAATTTTAAAAAAATCGGACTCATTTTAAATGCAGGAAACATTTTGGAAAACAAATAAAGGGTCCTCAAACGATGCGTTAAATTTTGAAATATGATGCTCAAACTTGGGATCAATATTCCTGCGTGTACTTGGACATAAACTGTAATTAAAGAGAGTACTACTACGTAGGCATCAGTCATCACGACATAAATTTAAAGCCAGTTTTTGCCTGATTTTGATAGGATTGGAGATATTTCTACCGATTGGGCAACCCAGGCACACTCTAAACAAGCATAAGTTTGAATTCTTTTGCCAAACCGTAGTGAGTGACACGTTTTCGAATAAGCATATGCACGAATGTTATTTTCGACACATGGCAGTATTGGCACAAACTGTGAAAAAGCAGACAGAGTGAAAAAGTAAAATGTAGAGCTGCCAATCGATCCTCGTATTTCTTACTAATATCACTACAGCATGTGCGTATATGCTTTGGATCACAAAGTTTTAAAACTTGAACAGCAAAGGTTCATCTATCTAAAAGTCTTTGGTCCTCTGAACTTGAGTGACCTCCACCCAATTTAGCCCAATGCAACTTTTAGAGTTACCCGCAGAACTAGTACACTATTAATAACGATGACGTTAATTGGCAGAATCAATCTTTGCCGAATGAATATAATATATATTTTTTTTTTTTTTATATATAGAATCCCTTTTCTGCGATGCTGTTGTAGTGCTAGTAGTAGTTGTATAGTGCTCTGCATTGACAAGTCCCCACTGAATTTTTTGAGTGATTACTGAAAGTTCCGATTTAGAAAACATGTGCATTCGAGGAATTTAAAATGGAAACTGCTTGATCTATACCTGTAGAAGTAGCATCGGAACGAGCTACAGAAACTTTTTCAGTGTCCAGCTTCTGTTCCCGCAAAAAAACAACAAAACATGTAGAGAATGTAGTGTAGTGCTTCTGCGAAGGGCAGATGGACCAAGAAGACCAAGGCAAGCCGAGAACGGGAGGCGTCAGACACCCTTGTGGACTTGAATTAGTTCAATCAACTAATCTCTGGGGTGATACCGCTAACCTTTGGTGTTGAACTAAAACGAATCCGATTGACTGATCCCTAGCTCATGTTTAATTTGCAAGAAATAGCATGCCCGCCCTACGAAATCGTTTGGTTACTACATGCTGTAAGTGCAACTTCAGAAAGCTCGGAAGGGGTACGCTCATACATTTTCACCTTCCGTATGGGATTAGCAAATCAGATTCAATTTAGTTTAAACGCATATTATACTAATGCTATATATTTATACAATGATAGCGGTAAAACCAACCAAATTTCTACCTTAATGTCTCGAGCATCTTGCCAGCTGATCATTGGGAAGACCTGAGTGTCTTACATTTCCTATTAGTCTTGAATCTTCAAAGTCTTGAATCCTTACTCTTTATAGTCTGTTTAGAATAAGAATCCTTTTTCATCCAATCTCAAAATAGTTTGTGCAAATCAAGCAAGGGATAATATCCAATCAATTTAGATTGAGGTGATTCCTTTTAGAGATTTATAACGTTGAACCGTCATTTCTCATGCAATTCTTGGAGCCATCGTTAGATGCAATTTTTCAGACTTCTTGAATTGCAAATTGAAGTACATTGTTTCGGTAACTGTTTTTGGATGTTTCGATACCCCATTTTGGTTACTATGAAATTGCAACCCAACTCACACACCTTAGCGGCACAATGTCAACCCAAAGTGATCTGGCCCATTTCAAGAAACCGAAAGTTTTTGAAAAAAGAATCCGCGATTCTATTAGGTTAGATCTGGCACATGAAATATGATCTCGTTTTGATCACCCATTTTAGCCTTCTCAACTAACTTCACGAAGACAACTTTAATTTCTCTTCAGAAGCTCAGAGTGAGTCTCTGAATTTTTAGACTTGGCATGACGTCCTTTTCATTTAGAATTTAGAACTGACTACAGAAAGTGCACTACTAAAGTGCACGTAAGCTTTATCGAGTGAGAAGAGAACATTCGTAGAGTATCAGATTGTAGTCAACAGAACTCTGGTTTTTTGGATGATCGTGCAAATAAATTAGCAATGGTTAAATCCTAAACTGTTGAAATATTTTGAAACTTTTAGAAATATTAAGTTCAACTCAAGTATGCATAGACTCCCCCTCAATATGTTTCACTTTTCTTTCCATTAACTTTTAGATCCGTCTAAGCAATCTAGGAAACACCACAAAGCTACAAAAACGGGTTGACACCGTTACTGCATAAAGAGAGCTTTCATATAAGTGCAGTTCTGATTACATTCTTTGAAGTTTATCGATAATCTCGTTTTGGTCAATATTGTCAATTTCTCAAAAACGAAAGGTTTTGTCAGGATGCAAATTCGCACTATTGCATAGTATTGCGGAATGCGGAGGGAAATTTTTCTCGGCCTATTTTAGCCTTCTCTGACAATGTTGCAGCACAGACACAGCCGAGCTGGCTGTACTTGGTCAGCATTTCTTTACACTAAGAAGGGCTGAGTGTCTGACTCTCCCTATTACCAAGAGTCCATAATTAATTCCTTTATATTAGAGAAGAGTAAGCGACTAGAAGGCTTCCCTTCTTGACATTGCGTTTCGGTGCTCCGCGCACAATACGCGAATGTTCCCCCGTTTGGTGGGGGGTAGAAAAGCTTACCCCCTCCCCGTTTGGAGGGGGTAGTCCAAAGGGGTCCCCGTTTGGTGGGGGGTAGGCAGAAGGGGGTCCCCGTTTGGGAGGGGATCGCCAAGTCAGGCAAGGAATGGCTGTATCTGATTGGCTGTTGGCGACCCCCCCCCCCAAACGGGGACCTCTTTTGCCTACCCCCCCCCCCCACCAAATCGGGATCTCTCATTGTTACCCCACCCACCAAACGGAGACTCATTTTCGAATTGAACAAAAACTACCGTAATCCTCTGCTCTACCCCCCCACCAAACGGGGTCCTCTTTTCTGCTACCCCCCACCAAACGGAGGGGGTGCTCTGTGGAAGAGAGCATCCCCCCAACAAACGGGGGAACATTCGCGTATTCTGGTCGGAGCACCTTTACGCAATGCCAAGAAGAGGAGCCCCTCTTGTGGCTTACTCTTCTTCTTATATATAGTGCAATTATGCACTCTTGAGTCAACTGTACCTAGCTCTTACTGCAGAGCCCCATCGAGGAGCTTTAGATATTCATTGGTTTGGTCCATCTCATATTACTATCATAGTTACAAATCAGTAGAAAAACACAAACAAATGTCAACTTTAGTTATGTAAAATGTATCATGCAATGTATTGACTAAAATACTTACAGAACTTCCACTTCGCAAAGGCTGTCTCCTCAGACTGCCGAAATCCGAGCCTAAATTTACAAAACAACGATTGGAACCGGTTCACGTTGATTGAAATGTCAGAAATAGACGCTTTGGTGTTTCATGCCCTAACTAGAAACGTGACGGTTTAAGCAGTCCCTAAAATTCTGGGAACCCATACAATCAAGTAACAGTCAGTGGAAGCTCTCTATGTTACCTAAACCAATCCGATTCCTTGGGACGGGTCCCTGATAACCACTGCGATCGTTAACCTGCAATTGAACAAACCAGAAATTGAGTGTCGAGTACCGTTACTGTTAACATTAGTTGTACCCAATGTTTCAAGAAAACCACCTGATCATTTGGGTGTCAGAACGTTAGGTCGGCGAGCAGTCTTTCAGTCGACTGTTACATGTAAAAAATTTAACAAGAATTATTAATTGCGTTAAAATTTGTTCGGTCAAGTGTCTTGTGGTGTCAAGCGATATCGTGCATGAACACTCAAGATTGGACTCTTAGTCAACGGATAGCAGTAGTAGTATTCCGCACAGCATTAACTCTAGGGGTAAAGTTGCAATACTCAGCCACTCCTTGGCTCGTAAAGGAGGATGGTCTCTTTAATCCATAATTCCGAATTCATTCTTTATTTATTATTATTATGTCATAACATTTATTTATCATAAATATGAATATTTATCTTAATTAATGAATATAAGCGGCACTGTGCCGCGTCCGTAGTTGGGTTGGCGAAGCGTTTGCCTGGTGCGGAAAAAGTCGCGGGTGGGTTTGAGTCGCACTGGAGGACCTTCAGTGTTATGTACACGACTTCCTTCTTCCTTCTCATAAGCATAAATATAAATATTATAATATTTATCATAAACATATTATACCAAGTTCGGTCTTTCCTGCTCCGGATTCTCTTCTCCTGCTTCGAACGTGGACCGCGTTGGGTCATCAAATGAGGGACTGCTCGCACTACCTAAACCTAAAGAAGATGCTAAATTTAGTCAGACATCATACTAAAATTAAAGCAACAGCCTCAGTCTTTTAGAAGTCGTTTCTCCATGTAGGTAGAAGCCCTGTCTTCAACATAGGGCTAGCTTAGGTCAGATTTTTTGCATTTGGATTATGCAAATTAGGTTTAGAACCTATTTAAGGAACAGAACAGAGAGCCGCCGACAGTTAACTGTGGTGCCGTTTTTGCAATAATAGCTGTCTGCTAAATGAATGATCAAAGCTAAATCTAAAGCCAATCAATTATTGCTTTTGGCTGAAAACGGAAATTTTGTTGAACGAAATCGGATTCCAGCAAAACTGAAAAATTGATCAAAAGAATATTTCTGCAACTGAATGTAACAATTACTTCTGGTTTCAGGAAATCTTGGTACGTGAGGAATGGATGGGGCGAAAGATCAGACCTCACCAATTCTTACTAAGCGACTTCAGCTATACTGTTACAAACTTTGTTATGAACCGATTAAAATTGCCCAATTTGTAAGGTTTTTAAAGTTAAACATTGACATTTACTAGGTACAGTTAAAAGGGCCTGTGTTGTTAAAGTGGCTACGTCTTGAATTTTCCTAAAAGTAGTCAGTAAAAAATCAGTAATTAATCAGTAATTAATCTATGGTATCATACCTGATTCCTAGTTTCATCGGGCCTTTCAACTGAATTGTTTGGCGGAGTCGGATCATCAAAGTCAATACTGATATTTTTTAAACAAAATTAAGAGTTCTATCTGATTAGCTGAAGGATGTTTGTGATATTTGCTTTTTGCTGAATGTCTGAATCTGGCAATATTGCTTGTTTAAAAATCAAGCTATATGAATGGCGAGTTTCGTCTGATATCAGACGGAATTTCCATATTCGTCCAACAAAAATTTCATTGTCAGAGCTGAGTCAGTTAGTCGTTTACACGCAAGAATTTTATCTATTTTATTTTATTTTGTTTTATTTATTTTGTTTCAAGAATTTTATTTATTTATTTTGTTTCAAGAAAATTTTCATCTGACAAAGTCAGTCAAAAGTTTGATAGTGTAAACCCCCTTAAGTTTTGTGTGGTAGCTTGACACTTGAATCCTACTAATATTGGCAGTGTAGATTGAGCCCGTCGTTAGTATCTGGCCATAAAGCTGCAACTAAAGTGCTTGATGCGAAGAAAATTCTGCGAGCGACGTAGAAAATGCAGAAATCCAATCAATGAAAGAATATAGGTAAGTTTCGTCTTAGACAAGGTGTCACTCGTACCTACTCGGACATTCTTATTAAGAATGAAGGAAGAATGTAGTCTTTTCAATACCTGACGTATGCGAACATTTCTTTTGCGCATCTATTTAAATTGCGTCCATTTTACATTCAAAAATTTGACTTCGCCATTTTGTCTGCATGAAAATGACAAGGCTCATTTTTAAACGTTTCTCTGGGTCACGTGCTTGATAAGTTAAATTAAAAATGCTTTAATGGATACTTTTTGTGCCTAAACTTTTGTACATTTGATAACGAGGCTAGTAGCCGGGAATACTATGAAGCAACGTTTACTGTGTATACTGCTGCATTTCTATATCCTTTCACAATCGTTCAGGAGCAGATCAAGATTTAGCAGCTCCTGTTTTTTGTGTTCATAAGAACGTGCTTTTCCAATTTAACACAATTCCATTTAAATTTAACTAAAAGGAGGGGTAACTTAATTGGCGTTCAATAGAAAATTGATCCGAATGATTTGTCTTACTTTAGATTAATAATAATAATAAAAATAAGTGTTAATGTCGTACAGTCTATGAGCACAATGTGCTCGTTTACATACAACGACAGAAAGCTCAAAGAAAGATTAGAACTGTATTACTGTATTATTATTTCTGTAGTTTACGGGAAGATTATTTCTGTAGTTTTGCCATGCAGTTTGCCATACGACAGATCATGCTCACTTCAGAACGCTCCTGTACCTTGTCCGTTTAGCATTCGTGTTGAAAGCTTAAAGTGGTCTGCCAAAAGCCTGCGTGATTTCGGAGAGGTGTTAGCACAGAGCAAAGATCTACTGGATCTAATATGGCTCACAGGATCAGAAAAGGGTTGGTCAGAAAAGGGAAAACACTCATCTCATGTGAGAGAGATCACCTTCTTTTTAGCAGTCTTCTTTTTTTGCAAGTGGCCCACCACTGTTAGTTACGCACTGCGGCCCGTAAGTGGTCCTCCCCGGAGACCGCAGTCAAGAGGCGGAGAGAAGAAGATCACGGACAGAAAACGTGATCCCCAAGCAAGCTACCGTGCGGTTATTTCAGTCACTCTCAAGGCAACTACATTCGTTTTTCCGAATGCAGCTGTCCCCCGCATGGCAATAGCAACTAGGTAGGCTGAAAACTGAACTGAAAGCCCACTCGAAAGGCAAAAGGGGAAAAATGTGTGGCTGCAGAAATGGAGTCGGTGGGAAAGCGAGCACTAAGACAGGATAGTAGGACACATACGGTCAGTTAGGAGGGTGTCTCCTCATGAATCTAAAAATGTTCTGCCGCGATCGTTAACAAATCGTGTTTAAGTTTTGACTGTGCTGATTCTGTGCCCATCAGACACAGGGAGACCTTGTTCACCCCCCCCCATGACCTCGGACATCACAATCATACATAAAATGTTTCAAAGCTTCAGTTGCAGATGTTAATAATTTATGAATTACTAACAACTCCTTGTAACTGATTTGCAGGAAGTGTTTTGCTTAAACATACGTCCAAGTCAGTTTCAAGTGCGAAGTGCATTCTCAATTTTAATTTTGAAAATAAACTCTTAAGTTAGTTTGAAAACTTTTATAATTTAGACTGCATAAAGTTTTAAGTTGTTTTAAATCTGACACCAAAATTACCTGGTGGAACCTTCTTACTCCGCGCCTGGTAACCCTCGGCGCTAAGGGGTCTTTTCCTTTTTCTTCATTTTCTTTTCTTTCTCTTCTTCTTTCATTCTTCATCAGTTTTCTTCTTTATATGGGGGACCACGGGAGCCAAGGAGGGAAGGCTTAGGGTTGGCTGAATTGACAGTGTCTTTTCTAATACAGGTCGTCCGGCGGCGTAGCTGTCTTAATTCATTAGACTCTTCCGTTGCGTCAAAATGTCTTTCGACTTTACAAGACTTTGCAGTAATGATAGGTTTAAATAATTGCTGATGTTCTTTTTGTATTAATTTTGTATTCAGTCAGCCGCCTAGAACGGACACTTCCTGGTGACTTCTTGGAATGGTGGATTCGCATACCCCGAAGGTACCGAATCCAGGTCCGCACTCCCGGCTTTCATGGGGGCCAGGAGGTGGTTGTGGAGCGTCATTGACCCGGTGTTTGAGGGCCCAGTGAAAGTGAAGACCCCGAAGAATATCGAAGAACGCAATGCACCCTCTAACGGCACAGCCTAAAACAAACAAATAAAAGAGGCAACATGCTCGTGGAAGAAACTTGTTGTTTTAGTGGACAGAGTTGAAGTTGACTAGTTCACTACGGACACGAATGTACCAAAACAACTAATTTAAACAAGATGTATCAATTATGCAATCATAATGCCATACAAGAGTTGCATAATTAAACAACAGATGGTTTAAGGCCGCTAAACTTCCGTTCTTTTGTTCTGATCAAAACACACGAATGTTCGCCCTTTTCGAGGAGAACCCCATTCCCATTTCACAAGATGGGGTCAATCACCAACAGCTCTAGAATTACGTGGCAGAAAGAGGACCCAATAATTGGTGGAGTGTCCAGCAAGAGGGAAAGAAAGTTTGGATTATTACCAAACATGCTCTCTGTTTGGTGTAAGGTGTGGGTAAGGGTGTAAGGTGTGTGTCGCCAAAAGAAAAGCTGCCCATAGTAAAGCTGTGCCTGGGTCTTGAAGCTGGTCTCGAACTCCGGGCCGGACCCGGTTGTGCCTTGGAGGCTCGGTTGCGAACCATGCTAGCGGACCATCCCCACCACCCGCAATTCGTTACCTAGTTGATTTTTATTTATTTTCTAAATTCTTGTCTTTGTTTTATATTTCTGCAAAAAATAAACTAAAAAATTAAAAAAGAATATAAATTATATAATCGACTGAATCTTCCAAAATTGCTACAAACAAGAGTACATAAATTCATAAAATTGTGTCAGCTGGCATTCTCAATGTTATCGCCAGCGAGCCATGCTCTACGCGCTAACGGCCCACCCCCAACCCCCGCGATTGCGTACCTAGTGGACCCCCCGAAAATCAGTACCTAGTACGCAATTGTGTATGTTCCCTCGCTTCTACAATAAGTATTCTATCAGGGAGCCCCCGCAAACGTGACCTAAGCAGTAAAGACATACAGGTGCATAATCACGGTGAAACTTAAAATGCCTGATAAAAAAGTCATCAACGCAGTTATGATACAACCACAGGAAAAATGAGATACTTTTCTGTGGGGGCTTGGGGATTTTACTTTTAAATTTACATGGGCCATGGCCAAACAAATACTGCAGAGAAAGAACCTGGCATATCAGCAGTAAGTTTTGTGTCAAACACGACTTTGAATCTGACGGATGCAGTTCTTCAATACAGCTTATATACAATGTTCTAAAGTTTGAAAAAGTTAAATACTTTTAAGCTGAAGAAGTGAGCCATGAGAAACAAAATTGTTTTACAGTTTTATATGTAAAAGAAATTGTTTGTTTTTGTTGCCCATGATAATTCGCTGTATCATAGTGTTTTCAGTCCCTAATTTTCATTTAGAAGCATATTCCGGGCAAGCATTGGCCTATTTGTGTAGAGAGGGAGCTAAGGTCGAATCACAAATCACTTGGGCTTATCAAATTGGTTTTATCTGACAAAATTGGAGACAAATATCACTATATCAATTCATCATGTTTTGCTGCTTGCGAAACTGGGGAGCATCTACACGAGATCCTGTTGAAAATGCTATCAATACAATAACAACAAATTCTCTATCGACTAAACGCGTCAGCAGTTCCGAAGGCCCTGTACGCAAAATTAAAATCCTCAACTGTTAACAAAACCGGTTACGTCCAAATAAGAGGACAGAAATTAAGAACAGCTAATTACACACTTCAAAATCATCTTATTTCTACAATTATGCATTGCTGTTGACAAAGTTCTTCCATAAGCTAAAAGAACAAATTGGCAAAATCTGGAAATGCTATTCGCGCCATCGAACTATGCAATCCTATAATGTCCTTCTCAAACATTCTATTTATACGAGTTAAGCAACTACGTGTGCGAACCGTTCTCGCAATGGCTTCGTTTAAGTAACTTTTTTACTACAGGCAATTAAACTATTCAGTTGTCCAAGCCCGCTTTATTTGAAAAACTTCAAAGCGACTGTCCGAGAAGTAAAATTCTAAAACCAATGAGCACAACTTCTTGGCAAAGTTAAACTCAAATCGACTTTTCCTTTCCTCAGTTCATTTGGTCCGCTCGAGCGCATCTAAGAAATTTCCAGCGATGGTTGTCGCTAACAAGATCGCTTGTCAAAGTAGGCAAAATGCAGGCTGCGCGTACGTTTGACTAGTTTGGTTGTAACTGACGAAAAACTATATCACAGAAACAAATAAAGGGACCCCAGCTATTTGATATACGTATAATATAACCGATTCCCGCGACAACAAATTTACTTTAGGTCCTCGCACGCCGCTGGTCGACTGTCCCTGGGCCGGCATGTCCTGTTCATGCTGGCCGACGACAGCTTAACTATCCTCCAGAGAATCACTTCTTTGCTTCGGAATCATAGGGGACTTCTGCAAGAAGTGAGCAAGAGTGCGCAATGACAAGTGTTCAGATATTGTCGTGCCAGTGCTGTTGTGGGCCTTATTCATCAGGGGCCGATTCTCTTCTATTTTGATTCTATTTCAAGACACCGACAGGATTGTGCTTTCGACGGCTGCTTCAGTGCCTCCCTTGCCCCACGTGATGACCAGTTTTGATATGTATTGCTTTCTTCATTTCACGACCCGGCCCGGTAAAGCATCAGCGACTTGAAACAGCAATGAACATCCAACCTGAAACAAGACAAGTGAATTAGTTACCTCACGTCTCCCCAGAGTACTGACGGAATTGCTCAGATTCGATGGCTGTCCCCCAGTGGGGTTTTCTTCCAAGCTACGATTCTCACCAGGCAGAACTGTTCTGCTAGACGCAGACTGACTCGTAGAACGTCTCTAAAATAAAGAAAAACATAAAGTGCGTCGCTATTGTGGTTAATTGTGGTGTTGTTTTTGCAAAAGCAGCTGTCTGCGAATGATCAAAGCTAAAAAAGTAAAGCTAAAGCCAATCAAATAGTGGTTTTGGCTGAAAACGAAAACATTGTTGAACGAAATCGAATTTGGGCAAAACTGAAACATTGATCAATAGTATATTTTCTGCAACTGAATGGAACAATTAATTCTGGAAATCTGGAAATCTGAAATCTGAAATTGCAGGAAATCCTGGAACGTGCGGAATGGATTAAGGACAGCAAAGGGCGAAAGATCAGACCTTCCCCAGTTCTCATTAAACTACTTCAGCAATGCTGTGGCAAACTTTGTTATGAACCGATTAAAATTGCCCAATTTGTAAAGTTTTCAAAATTAAACGTTGGCATTTACTATGTACAGTTAAAATGGACTGTGTTGTTAAAGTGGTTACGTCTTGAATTTTCCTAAAAGTAATCAGTAATTAATCAGTAATTAATCAGTAATTAAACAGTAATTAATCTGTGGTATCATACCAGATTTCTCGTTTCATTGGGCCTTTCAACTGAATCGAGTCGAGTCGTTAACATCGATATTGGCACTTTCTAAACAAAATTAAAGAGTGCCATCTGATTAGCTGAATGTTGTGTCTGATGCCTGGTAATATTTGGCTCAAAGTGTTAAGAATCACCAACAAAGCGCCGTTTTCAAAAAAGCAAATCGAATTGCCGTCAAAAGTCAAAAGTGCCGAATCTGGTAGACATTTGGTCGTTGGCGATTGTGTAAGGGAAGCAGGCATAGGAAAAATTGAAAAGCCTGATATGGGAGTTCAGCTGATGGCCCTGTGGTGTAGTGGGTCAAAACACTTCGAACCCCGGCTGGGCCAATTCATTACTTTTAATTCTGAATGAAAAGCTGGACCTTCCTCTTCCCTTATTTTTTCTAGGTCCTGATTTCATGGGTACGCGGGTGACTGACTCCTCCCGTCTTGGGCTTGTCCTTGGTATCTTCTTCATCCACCATCCCTGGTAGAGGCGCTGCAGTGGACCCTCTCATTAGTTGTATACCTGCTAGCGCACAACACTATGTAGTAACTGAACTTCTTGAGTGATTCTTGAATGTTGAATTTCAACATTATTGGTTAAAGTACAATCCTGTTATTTAATTTAATCAACTTTGAACCTTTATTATTCATTCATAGGCAGGAGTTCAGAAGTCATCTTTGTATCAGAATGTAGCAAAACATTCTTCTTTTTAATGAATACAATGAAACTATTTCTGGTTTTCTAAAATTGTTTAGCTGCATTCTAAAAATAAAATTTTCCAAATTTTTTGCAGACTGAAGCAAATTTTTTCTCAATACTTGGTTGGATCATTCAATGCTTCCATCGGCTACCTGAAGACCCTTTTTTAATTACCACCAAACTACCTATGTTAGCAAATACCACTACCACTAGAGGAATGCACGAAACCAATTCACTTACCCGACGGGGTAAGTTCCGCGCAGCGCCTGCAGAATTCAGCGAACTCATCTGAAACAAAACAACACTTCTGTCGATAACGGAAATGAAACAAATCTAATGTACCAAAACGTGGACATCCGAACTTGTGTCTACATATCTTTTTCTTTATTCAAGCTGTACATTAGCATCTTAAATGTATACATTGATTTTCACTTTTCGGAGTAGTCTTTGCTGTGAATTTAATGTTTATTCTCTGTTGAATAAATACAAGAATTAAATCCTGTGCAACCTCAACCCTGTTTTTGGGGAAAGTGGTAGAACTGGGTCTGCCTAACTTTTCAGCGCACGGGCCGGGTCGGATGGGCCTAACTCAAAGCGGGCCGGGCCGGATGGGCCTAACTCAAAGCGGGCCGGGTCGGATGGGCCTAACTCAAAGTGGGCCTGGCCGGATGGGCCTAACTCAAAGCGGGCCGGGCCGGGCTGAGACCGAAAAATTTCACAACGGCCGGCCAGACGACAGTGGATTAGGTTTTGGTTGGACTCTGGGTTCTTTCTTGTTTTTATTGAGTAACAGTGCTCCTACCAAAACGGGCTAACATTCCCCGTTGGCTGAAGCGAGGGGGAAGCCAATATCAAATAAGATTGCTAACAGGTAAAGCAGAGGATTACGGTAGTTTCAGCGCAATTATTCCAGCACTGTTGCGCAACGTAAAGAGGAACAAGAAGAGTAACCTCGTGGCTTTCAATAGAGATGTTCCTTTCAGCGCGTCTGGAAAAATCCGGGCCTTGCAACGCTTCATCAAATTTATGCACTCTAGCTTTCGGGTATCCGGTCCGGCTTTCGCTCTAACCTGTGGTCGGTTTGTGCCTGACGGTACAGTCACTTTTAAAAAAGTAATGTTGTTTCGTTAAGTACCATCACAACACATCACTGTCTCTAAGGAAGCCTCTGTCAAATATATACATATGCTCTTCTGTAGAGCCCTTACCGAAATCGGCACAAAAGGCGATCCACTCAAATCTAAACAAAATATGACAAAGTAATTCTATGGTTTCAAAAGCTAGGAGAGACTCCATGCATCAGCTTTGTCTCGCATTAGTATTAGACTAGGCTGCAAGCTAGTCCTGCAAGTGTCGGTCGCTGACTCAAGTGTGCCAGAAAACATTTTTCTTATCCCAGCGAAATTAGCTGACAACTCGCCAGCCTCCACAAATAAGCAGTGCAATAGCGAGAACTGCTGCTCTGAAGAAAACGCGAAAGAAGAATCGCTTTAACCAGTTACTCCTGTTCAAATACTCAACCTTTTAAATTTGAGTAGCCTTGGAAATTGGGTTAGTATAACAAAATATTTAAAATATTTATACTTTATGTCTGAAGCCTTTGTCCGAAACAGGAGAGAGCCAAAGGACTGTTCCTGTTTCGGACTAAGTTTTTGGCTTAGTGACTGCAGGCAGGCGTTTTCCATCATTTCTTTATGATCAATGCGTGTATACTTAGCTGCAAACCCGCATTTTCCTCATTTTCTTGATGTAATTTTATTTATATATACTTAGTGTTTTTACAGTCATAATTACCTCATGAAGCAGTCTCGAGCTGTAGCTCCTTATCAGCCATGGCTATCAACTGTTCCTGGGGCCTGCTAGTGTCGTCCCAACTTTGGACCGCCACGCCATTAGCTCTTTCTTCCAGCTCTGTTCTTCCTACTCACCCAGCTGCGACCCGAGTTGTGTGTTCCCGGTTTTTCCCGAATATCCAAGACGAATCCACCACGGCTGATTAGGATCGCACTCCAAAATCGAATATTTCAGGCTGTATTTTGGATAACCGTTTCGCCGATTCAGCCAGTCTCGGTGGGGAGCTGGCTAACGAAAACTTGTGCCGGCGGACAAGACTACACGTTGATTGGAGACGGGGATAGAATCGAAACTTTTGCGCCCTCAGAAATCAGCATAAATTCCGTCAGTTGCTGAAAAAGTGGTCATTTTTCGGAGTGCTGCGCCCAAATGGGATATGACCACTCGCTTCGCATGATCTCAGAAATGGCCACCTCACTGATTTTCATGAATTTTTGCAAGTTGATACTTTCCTGATGATTCTGTCGGAAATTAAGTACGTAACGCAAAGCAAGAAAGCGGAAGCATACCAGCATAGGTTGGCGGACGATCGAGGATTGGCGGACCGGATTGGAGAAACTCATACGAACGCGGCTTGAAATGTGGAGACTGGGTGACAGGCGGAGCAGGCAGTGCCTAAAACATTGAGTGGATTACTCATCATGTCAGCAAGAGCGTGCAGTAGGAAAAGTGAAACACTCAGCCCTTCGTAGTGCTTTAATCTTATCGGCCTATTAAGGCCGAAATCTCGAAGAAGGTGTACGTCTTGCCGTCGTTAAGCGTGTGTTTGAACTAAAACGCATCTGATGTCATTGTACCTAATGTCAAAATCACTTGTATTAGGGTTTAATCACCCCCGAGAGAATGGGGGTCCCAATCACCCAACCACCCAACCCATTAGCAAATCAGTCAAGTTTTCATTTTTTCATAAGGATGATGTTCATGCTTAGAGTACACTTTCTGTCCGCACTTTAACAGTTGTGAAAAATCATCATTTTACAACTCAAATGTATCCTTACTAAGCTTCCTCCAACACTTCGAAATAATAAAAAAATTAAAAAATTAGTCTATAAGGAAGCAGGACCAAACCTGTTTTTATTAGCTAAATGAGGTCTAATTATTCATTCATAAAATGTTTCGATGTGGTCACAAATCAAGCAAGTCAAAAATTTACCAATTTCAGATAAAACCAAAATATCTGTAGGATTTTTGGATTGTTGAGATGTTTAGAGACTCTGATATATGTCGGCGTCACGCATTAACGGTGCCATGGGTCGGGTCCTGGGAGATTTGTTCTCAAAAACTTTTGAGGGTGCTTGTACCTGGAACTAAAAATTTCAGGAGGCTTGCACCGCAAAAATAAATTTTTTTAAATGAGCCAAAGTGAGGTCTGTTCAGAGTTAAAACTTATGTATGTATTTGAAGCGATTTTTGCAGAGAAATATTACTTTTGCAAATTTTTTAATTTGATGTATCGGTCAACCTCAACTTTCCTTGTTTGACGTCAACTTGACCTTGAAGAGATCATTACGAAATTTTCAGGATGTGAGTTTGAACTTGAGTTCACCTTAGTTTAGTTGTTAAATTTTTTAAACATTAGTCAATTTTAGGATAACCACCAGACGTTTCCGGAGGTTGTATCCAGAAAGCGTTCCAACGTTTGTGTGCTATTATAGAAATTCGCGTTATGAGTGGCTAACCGTCAGAAGAACTAGTATCTCCCTCCACAATCGTACTCGCTGTGGCGGGCTACCATAAGAAGGCACTGAACGCTGACTTTTTTTCAGACAACCCCTGAAAATTAACCGTATTAAATAAAGAGTACAGAATGAGTAGCAGGCATAAACGTATGACAGCTGGCAGGCTCTCTGTTATCAGCAAAGACAAATTGCTTCGAACCCCGGCTGGGCAAATTCATTACTTTCAATTCTGAATGAAAAGCTGGACCTTCCTCTTCCCTTCTTTTTTCTAGGTCCTGATTTCATGGGTACGCGGGTGACTGACTCCTCCCGTCTTGGGCTTGTCCTTGGTATCTTCTTCATCCACCAGCCCTGGTAGAGGCGCTGCAGTGGACCCTCTCATTACTTGTATACCTGCTAGCGCACAACACTATGTAGTAACTGAACTTCTTGAGTGATTCTTGAATGTTGAATTTCAACATTATTGGTTAAAGTACAACCCTGTTATTTAATTTTATCAACTTTGAACCTTTATTATTCATTCATTGGTAGGAGTTCAGAAGTCATCTTTGTATCAGAATGTAGCAAAATAGTCTTCTTTTTAATGAATACAATGAAACTATTTCTGGTTTCCTAAAATTGTTTAGCTGCATACTAAAAATAAAATTTTCCAAATTTTTTGCAGACTGAAGCAAATTTTTCTTCAATACTTGGTTAGCTCATTCAATGCCTGTATCGGATACCTGAAGAGCCTTTTTAATTATCACGAAATTGCTTTTCGATTGAGAGAAATTAACTTAAATGTACGCGCAATCTGAATCTTACCTGGTTTTCTCAAGTTCATCAAGTAATATCTTAGCTAGAAGCAGCAATCGGGGCAACTAAAAAGGCTCTTGGGGTAATTTTGTGCAAAACACAGCTGTCAAAGAGCAATCCTCTAGCGTGCATCTTAAATGCTTCTCAATCGCTGGAAAAAATCGGTTCCATTTTTGCAAAAACTACCTACATGTTCACTCATTACAGACACAGAAATTCCTGATTACGCCGCGAATAGTTGGCCTCTGTGAGACCACTAAAACGATCCTAAAACGATTCGTTTCATCCATACTTAGGCTCGTGCATATTGCAGTGAGATGTTTGAGCGTAATCTGTACTCAAATTCTTGTTCACACTCATTCCACTGAAGAGCCTGCAGCCCAGTTGTTAAAGCGTCCGCGGGTCTGAGTCTAGAAAGCTGTCTTGCCTGATTTGCTTCAGGGGCTTGGTGCTGTGCCAACTTGCCTTCATTCTTTGTTAGGTCTGCTGTCGTTATCTGATCCCCACCCTAATCGGCCAATGTAGTTTTTGGAATAACTCAGAATCAGAATTCCTTTTGAGTTACTCCAGAAAGGTCCGATTTAAAGCTAATGTACAATCGTTTTAATTTAATTGGAATGCTATCATATATACCTGAAGAAGCGGATCCGGACTGAAAGTCAGAAATTAAACATTCAGCTGCC
>JASAND010016752.1:0-18675 GCA_030248195.1 Trissonchulus latispiculum
GATATTATCAATAGTCTAAGTAGCATGTTAAGTTACTCTATGCAGGCTCCTGGGGGGGAGGGCGGCTCGGAGCAATGTCTATTTTTTACACTTACTCTAATTTTATACGTTGGCATCGATTAAGTTGCGCACATAACATCGTTCCCAAGGCGTCAATATGAGCCCGAGAAAGGGAGCTGCTCATATTAAACTTTTAAATCTTGTCCTTTACATAAGTAAATGCTGGCTCATATTATACATTTTAAATCTTGTCTTTTTCCGAATTGAATGCTGTCCTTCTGGCTCATATTGTATTTTTCATGCGACTGCAAGGAGCATTTTTCCTACTTGTATACTTATTTTTGATTTTCTGTTACTATTTTTATATATGATTTTGTGTTTACTCACTAGACTGAAGTAAACTTCTTATATATATGTATATACAATGAGAGGTGGGGGAAGCCCATACAAATGGGGGAGGGGACGGACGAGTGGTGGTGGGGTATCCCCCCAACTATACAAATCCCAGGCAGAGTGCCTGTGTTTTCTATGTATACACGAATTATTTATTTTTATGACTTGGTAGGTTATGTATACACGTCATACGAGGTAATGTCTGCTATATATTATATGTATATCAGCTTTTGTTGACGAATTCAAAGATCATGCTGGGAGATTCAAATAGTTTGGTTTCTACCTCTGACAGGTTTGTTTCCATGCTATTTTTCAGGTATAGTCAAGCGGGGAAAATCCATTTTAATGTATGTATGTAGGGGCGCGATAGCGCCCCTACATAACATGGGTGTAGAGGCGTCTGCGCGGCCCCCTGGAGACCGTGTTGGCCTGGTGCCAGCTAATTAGAGGTGCGGGAGTGGTAAAAAGGTTGCCATCGTAAACAACTCGAGTAGTACTACAAGTAGGGATGCACCACCGGGGCCAGGCCCCGGCCCCGGTAGTCGGGCCCCGGCCCCGGCCCCGGTGGTCAGGCCCCGGTACCTACCGGGGCCAAAAATTAGCAAAATTTTGTAAATTTTTGACATTTTTTGAACAAAATTTTGAATTTTCGAAAGTCAAAAAGTGTTACAAATCGTTTGTTTTCGCCCTGATATGAATGAAAACAACTATAGTAACGTTTGTATGTCACACATTTTTGCAAAATTTAAATTTCCAAGAAAATTTTTGAAAATTTTCGATTTGGACCCCCAATTTCTAGGCCCCGGCCCCGGTACCGGGGCCAAGGTGGCCCCGCCCGGGGCCACGATGAGGCCCCGGCCCCGGCCCCGGCCCCGGTAGTGGCGGCCCCGGTGCATCTCTAACTACAAGTACCACCATACTTTTGGTTCGAATTCGAAACTTCGAATTTTTGCACTAGGCGATAGTTATATACCGTGCGTTTGTTTTTTTCTCGGTGAATAACGCTTATTGGAAATGCATTTTACGGCTAAGTGTTGGAACGATGTGGGCATTTTGGCACCATACTACTATTATATATATGTTGGTAGACAGGATCCCCCCATGCTACCTTTTTTGTTCATTTTGGCACCTGGCCAATTTTGGCTCTGTGCCAAGGTCCCAAAGTCGGACTTTCGCTATTTGTCGCAAATCTTGGTCACACTTTTCTAGAACTGGGTAGAAGCTGGAGAGGTCTAGTATCTTTTGTTGAAAATTACCAGTAGGGGTGCATAAAGTAACGAGGGGGATTTTTTAATTTTGCTCCCTAGCTTTTTCAGGAGATGGGCCCAAACTTTGCATTTTTTGCCTGTTTGGGCGAAAAGTTTCTAAGTCCCACTTTTACTAGAACAGAAATGCCCTAAAAGTCACTAAAATGGCGTTTTCGGCCTCGGGGTGGTCCCCATATATAGTAACTCGTGGTCGCTGAAAACGATGAGTATACTGCCGATACCGCCCGAAGTGACCACTGGTCACCATGGCTCCCGTGGTTCCTCGCCCAGGGTCAAAGTTGAGAAAACTCACTCTAAACAGCGTTTTTCGGCGTTTGGTCGGGGGCATATATAGTAAATCGACTACGCTCGTTTCAATGGGCATATCGCCGAAACCGACGGAAGTGACCACTGGTGACTTCAGATTATGGGGCCTTTTGACCACTGGTCAAACGGCCTAAAACTGCGTTTTTCGGTGTTTTGGTCGGGGGCATAATCGACTACGCTCGTTTCAATGGGCCTATTGCCGAAATTGAGGGAAGTGACCTGTGGTCACTACGGTCTATGGGGCCTATTGACCAGTGGTCAAACCCCTTAAAACAGCGTTTTTCGGCGTTTTGTTGGGGGCATATATTGTAAATTGACTACGCTCGTTTAGCATGGCACTGTTCAAGCTCCTTGTATCCATTACCGCATTGCTGGAGAGGGATCCTTTAAAATGACAGAAGGACAAGAAATAAAAATGCTCCTCTGGAGCATGAAAAAGTAATATGGGTGATGGTGAGGTTGCAAAATCAAGAGAGGACTAGTCTTTAAAATGCTTGATATGGGGATATAATATATATATATTATATATATACGTAAATTATCATTATTTTGTTGTGTTGAACTACCGCAGGCTCCTGGGGTTTTTCTAGGCAAAAATAAGAGGGGGGGGACGCCCCCCCCCCCCACTAGTGGGGGGGAGGTCCAAAAGTGGGGGGGGGGAAATAAAATGGGCTAAAAATGCCAAAAATACAGTATGAAAAGCCTGTTTTCTACATGTACACTACTGCTATAACTAAGCTTAAAAGTGCTCAAAAATTGAGTTTTAGCACCAAAATAGACCATTTTTGACGAAAAAATTCCGGCGAAGCCGGAAAATTTTTGAAAATTTTGACCAAAAATCCTAAAAATTTGGCATTTTCTGGGCACCTTAGGGTGAGTGGGGGGGAAGCCCAAAAAAGTGGGGAGGGGAACGAGTGGGGGGGGGGGAACTGGTCGAGTGGCGGGGACCCAACAGTGGGGGGGCGCCCCCCACCCCCCCCCCAGTAAAAAACCCCAGGGCTCTACTACTAGGAGAGATCTAAGGATATGATGCTAAAGCTATTGGTCCAAGTCAGGACGAAATGGAAGATCGTGGGAGAGTCCTAAATTATTCTTGAATATAAATTTTCCGTATAAATGGATACGTAAAATGCGCTGGTTAGTATGAAGCAACTTATCGAAGAAAACGTTTGCTAAACGTAGCTGTAGGTTATTTATGAACTATAAATCAAATGTATCGTGGATATGCATAATAATTTACATTTACAAACCGCGAATATGGGTTGTTCGGCGAAGCTGTGCCCATATTAATTCGGTCACAACCTAGTCCTCTTCTATTTTTAAACCTAGCCCCATATCAAGGCCGCACCCAGGGGGGGGTTCAAGGGGTCTAGACCCCCCCTTTTGGGATAACTAAATGGAAAATTTTTGCTATTTTTATGGCAAAAACAGCTATTTTTAAATTTTCACGCCTTCGGCGCGATAATTTCGAAATTAACGTCCAATGTACCGTTTTTGGGCAAAACTGCAAAAAATTTCAAGTTCTGGGGGGCTCCGCCCCCAGACCCCCCGTTGCATTTTACCTTGGACCCCCCCCCTTTTCAAAATCCTGGGTGCGGGCCTGCCCCATATCAAGCATTTTAAAGACTAGTCTCTTGATTTTGCAACCACACCATCACCCACACCCATATTACTTTTTCATGCTCCAGGGGAGCATTTTTATTTTTGTATGTATATAATAAGAATATGAAATTAATTTAATATGAAAAAACCCACCTCCAGTGTGGGCTTACCGGTATGAGCTATATAAGATTTTAATAGCCTATATTGAAGAGCATCCAAAATAACCCTAAAGGCTGCATT
This sequence comes from Trissonchulus latispiculum, assembly GCA_030248195.1. Taxonomy (NCBI): domain Eukaryota; kingdom Metazoa; phylum Nematoda; class Enoplea; order Enoplida; family Ironidae; genus Trissonchulus; species Trissonchulus latispiculum. Next base: position 3,810 of record JASAND010016752.1, read on the forward strand.
ATTGTCGCTCCCGCTGCTTCCCTGCAAATTTTTGGGAACTTTGAATTTTTCGAAAATTTTGGTCCGTCCAAGTGCCGAAATTTGACAAACTTTGTCTGGTCACCCTGATACTGTAAAGACCTAGACGAAAGCTGAATGCATGTGTGTGTAGGGCATCTGTTTCGCTTCAAGATGCCACACTGCTCTAACCCCTCCGGTTCGACCTGGGGATGACCTGGAGTTGGCGGGAAAAATCCACATCGGCGGGAAAACCCATTTTTCAAAATTGAATATTTTTGTAACCATTCGCAGGAAACCTTAAATAAACACGTACGTGTGCTTAATAGAGTCTATTAATTAAATTAGTATAGGTTATACCTAGCTTTGGTCCAAGTGGCCAAAATCTGACATGGTACCATTTCAAGCCAAATTTTTCAATTTCGTCAAAAATAGCGAATTTTTGCTAAAATAGGTCGGATTTGGCTTTAAATGCAATAAAAATACGTTTTCTATGTGATAAGATGCTTAAAATGCGAAAATGCCTATGTTTACGTGTAATACAAAATTTTCAAAATTCAATTTCTCCTGAAATTTTTCAAAAATGATGGTATTTTTCGATGGACCTATAACAACAACAACAACAACAACAACAAACAAACAAACTGTTTATTTCTGAAGAAAGCATATAAAGACAGACAAAGTTCTTTTACTATAACATAGATACGTATATCCATAAATCAAACATCAGCATTCAAAAAAAGAAACTAGGCATATGTAAAATGTTAAAGGTTTTAGCTTCAGAAAAAGGGAGGGGAGTGTATATACTAAAAACAACCCGCTCTTTCGAATGGCACCGTCAAAATTGTTCTGGCACGCTTCCAGCAAAAAGCCGGGTGGGTTTTTTCCGCCGATGGGTTTTTCCCGACACTGAACTCAGAGCTTCGACTGTCAGTGGAGGTAAAAGCTTCAAATATTTTGATTGTTTATGCAATAAAAAGCTGGCCTACTCAGGAGCTCATTAAGCCGCCCCATCACCCCGAAACCAGACGTATATAAAGGAAGTATTTTTATTTCCGCGCGCAGAGCGGACTCAAAATTTCAAAAAATGTCGCTAATTCGGCTCAAAATTAACTTGATTTTTGCTTCATTTATCTTTATTTCAGCGTTTTAAACCTTTCAATTAAGATTTCCAAAATTTTTCACGCCTTCGGCGCGAAATTTACTCAATTTCTTCTTCTCAATTTACGCTTAGTTTTGCTTTTCAAACCTTATTTTCAGAAATTTTCCCCTCGGACCCCTAATTTTTTGAGGTTCAGCCCCCGCGAAAAATTTTTTATGTGCGTCACCGGGTCAGTTCGAGTCACAAAATGGACCGGGTCAGGAGTTCTGACCAAGTCTTGACCCGGTATTTTTAATGAAGGGAATTTTTTGCTGTTAAAGCATATTTTTCAGAATTTTTACCAGTTTTTACCACCTGATATATAACTTCAATAATTACTCAAAAAACTAGCAATAGGAATATTCTTAACTTAACCGTGCATATATATAGTTTTTAAATGCTTATCGCTGTAGTGTCCTCATAGTATTTGTAATGTCCTGTAAAGCTAAGATCTAGGTTTGAAACTACAATGATAGCGTTGAATGTTAACTAGAAAATGAAATTATTACATGGCCCCTGAGAGTCTGAAATATTTTCCATGCATCGTCTGCTGTAAGATATTTCATTATTATGCTATGCTATGCTATATTATGCTATCATTTTTGGAGGGAGGGGGTTAGACTGTGTGTTTCAAATCTTGGTAAGAAGAAAAATCTTAGCAAAGCAACGCTAACAGATTCTGAGTTTTGCTTTGCATTTTTTAATTGATATGGACTACAGTCTTTAGGAACTAATGGAGTTTTGGTTGTTTTTATTTATAGAATAATTGTCTGAATCCTAGCCGTAAGCAAGAATATTTCCAAAGAATCTCCACTGAGTGAAACCCTCAACCATACAACTAAATAAAATATTTTACTAAAGTATAATGATAAAACACAGAAGTTTTAATGTTGGCTAATAAGCTCTATGACTGGAATTAGGTGATGTGATGACTTTGGCAAAGTATTTGTTACAATTTGTTTGATTCAAAAAGTTATTTAGTTTACTTCACATCACATTGAGTGCGAAATCGTGCAGATCAGTTTCGATTTTTTCCGGCTTGCTTACAATATATATTTACTTTCCAATGTTACTTAAGCAAAACCTTGCCAAACCTCTTATTTTAGACCCCAAAAATGTCAAAAAAATCAAAAACACTGACCGCACCACAATATAAGTATTCCTAATTTTACCAAGCTAAACCTGAATTTTTAAAAATACCGGGTCACCGGGTCAGGAGTCGGCCGGGTCACCGGGTCAGCTAATAGTGACCCGGTTTCATCTCTGCTACTCACTATATGCGTACTTTTATACGTATACTGGGCTTATTCTAGTGGGGGGGGGGGGGGGGGTGGGGCCCCCCATAAACACCCTTCCCCCCCCCCAAAAATCGTTCCCCCTCCCAAAAATCGCCCCCCCCCCCAAAAAAGTGGGTGCCCCTTTTGGTACCAACTTTTGCCCTGAAAAAATCGCTAAGAAGGCCAAATTTTCAAAAATTTTCCGGCTTCGCCGGAGATTTTTACTCAATTTTTGCCCTTTTCAACACTAAATCTGCTTATTTTTGCTATGAAAATCAACTTTTATAGTATATGCCAGAAAATTAGCGCTATTTTTAGCAAAATTTTCGCCCCCCCCCCCAAAATTCCTTGCCCCTCGGACCTTTGGGGGCCCCCCCCCCCAAGAAGCCCCCCCCAAGAAAAAATCCCTAGAATAAGCCCAGCGTATATATATATATGGCTTCCATTTTTTATGTTTAGATTCTATGTAAGTTAGTTTAATCTAATTTTAATTATTGTTTAAGTTTGAAAAACGTATATTATATATGCAGATAACGAAAGTTCACCTTCGCTTAGATTTTAACGAAAAAGGGAATATATAATTAAATTAGTGATACGCAGTTAATTAAATACGTTTCACAGAATCATGTCTTAAAGGTCACAGTTTAGAGTTCTTTTTAATTTAATTAGTCTTAAAAATATAGAAAAATTATATAATAAGATTAAGAGTAGGAGTACCAATTCAATATATACTGCACTGTACGGAGAAATCGAGGAGTTAAAGTAAGAAATCATAAATACTCTTCGATTGTTTTTTCTTTGCCTAATATATATAACAACAGGCAGGCTTGAAAGCACGGCTGTATGATTGGCTTGCTCTAAACTGTTTGGTTTTGCCATTTTAGTGATGGACAGAGCAGTCACAAAGCCCGTGCTGCTCGAGAATTGCTTTATCGTTATCATCAGATGTTACTGGATGGCTGTGGGAGACTTTCTTGCGATAATGAAAACTGTGCTTCTTCTGGACTGGTTCCTCCCATGAACGCAAATGAAGCTGGTGCTCGAGCCTTACAACTGTTCAAGACCAGAGCCTCGCTTTGTGTACCACTGCGAATGGTATATAAGTGTACTGACACTATTAAGCTCTTTTCTGCTGAACGTTTTTGTTATTTGTAACTCTGCAATAGCGACTATATATACAACTGGTTAAAGTTTAAATTATTAAAAATAACCTTATTGAAAGCCCCTGAAAGCATAACAAGGCGATATATGAAAGTTCACTTTTATGTTATTTGTACCAAATACGTGTACGCACTTAAAATGCCTTTTGGTTATGTGATTCTGTGAGAAGAGAATATGGATATACTACGGCTGATAACCATCGTAGTGGCTCAGATGAAACTATGCTTGAATATGAAACGGTGGTCGGTCCATAAAAATGGCTATATTTGACCTGGGCTTATCCTAGGAAATTTTTCTTTGGGGGGCGAGTCATTCTTGGGGGGCAATTTTTCAAAATTTTTCTAAAAACATGGTAAAAATAGCGCTATTTTTATAGTACGTAATCGCCAAAAAAGTTCGTTTTTAGTGCAAAAAGAGCGCTTAAATAGGAAAAAATCGACTCAATATCTCCGGCGAAGCCGGAAATTTTTGAAAATTTGGCCTTCTGAGCGATTTTTTTCAGGGCAAATGTTGGTACCAAAAGGGGCACCCACTTTTTTGAGGGGGAAGGGTGTTTATGGGGGGCACCCACCCCCACTAGAATAAGCCCAGTTTGACAGTTTACCTTTATTTAATTTAAGTTTGGTTTTGGTTTTTCAACCGTTTGGGCGATGGGGATGAGCTAGCGGGCTCAAATTTGGCGTGCAAGTTGACAGGGCCCATCCCACCTACCACACGAAATTTGAGAAAAATCGGGTCACTTTTGGACATTTTTTGACATTTTGAAAATTTTGGCATTTTCGACCCCCCAAAATTCAAAATTTGTCTATTTTTGAAGCAGTGGCGTACCCAGAGTTTTCTGACAGGGGGGGGGGCGGCACAAAAGTTGTCATTTTTTCAAATTTATTTCTACACATGTTTTATAAGTATTATATACTTTGAGAACAAGCATGTATATAGTAGCTGGTGTCATTGATTGAGGTAGTTAAATAGAATTAAATATTCGTGTAAACGTGAAAGCATTTTTTCTGTCCACTTTTTGCTGCTTAAAATTATCTTAGTTGTCTTCTGGCTGGCGCCATGGTTTCACCAGATATATAAGGTATATAACTCAAGCTGATAAAATTCAAACTAGAGATGCACCGGGGCCGCCACTACCGGGGCCGGGGCCGGGACCTCATCGTGGCCCCGACCGGGGCCGGGGCCACCTTTGTCCCGGTACCGGGACCGGGGCCTGGCAATTGGGGGCCCAAATCGAAACTTTTCAAAAATTTTCTGGAAACTTTAAATTTTGCAATAATTTTTGATATACAAACGTTACTATCGTTGTTTTCATTCATATCGGTGGGAAAGCAAACGATTTGTAACATTTTTTGACTTTAGAAAATTCAAAATTTTGGTCATTTTTCCCGCCATTTCGAGTTTTGCAATTCCGATTTACAATATTCAGTTTATTTTTGCATTATGTTTTTAGACAAATGGCATAGTCTCACATCGTAATCATGCACAGCTCCGTCTCAGCCCTCGCATTCTTGACCAGCTTCACTCTGAGGATGCTACCGATGCCGATATAGACAGTGATCATCGTACCACTGATGGATTTGATGGTGCTACAGTTCTTCCTACTGCCCTCCGATCATCATTTTTGCCTCTATCTTCTCGACTCTCACCGGAAGACATTGATCTGCTATCTTCCAGTGGTTTTACCACGCCCGTAACCTCTGCACGCTCACAGTGTTAGTTTAATTTATTTCAGTAACACATGTTATGTATGTCTTCTGGGACATCAACAACCCGGAAATAATTTCGAATGGAGGGGGTGGGCTGTGCCGTTTTTGAAGACTTGAGGTTCAGTTCGGGAGGGTGCATGTGACGTAGTGCATCTCAAACGTTCAAGATTTTTGTTTTTGAAAACACCACTTCCTATTTAAATTCATTCTAATTTTCGTGTGTATGACAGAATTTCCTTAATTTTATTGGCTTGTAATTGTGTTCGTTTTTACTCTAAAAACTTAATGTATCAGTTTTGACTCTGACAACAAGCCTAGAACGGCTATATATACGTATATATATTATATATTATTATATATACGTACATATATATATACATATATACGTATATCATAGGGGTCGCGGCAGCGACCCCTATAATATGTGTGAAAAGTGGCTGGAGACAGTGTAAAATAAGCTGCGCAGAATCCGGCGCAGATCCTGCGCAGATTTCATGCGCAAGTTGTAGAGCACATAGACTTTAGTATGTGAGGGAAGTTTTACCCTGGACTGCACCAACCTAAGTTTCAGAATAGCTACGAAATAGTAGAAGAGTAAGTCATATTTTTGAATGGAAAACTAGCAGTTAGTCTTCTGCTATTCTGCAGCTATTCTTAAACTTTCTTGGTGCAGTTCACGGTTAGCCCCGTATCACTTACCGTTAAAAAGTTGCGCCCCGGACTGGTTATGGCGATGTTTTTTCCGGTTTCTCCTATTTGATGGTTGTATTGTACGTAATGTTCGCCGCATAATCTATTCAACTTTGAAAGCTCAAATCTTCCATACCATGATTTTCTGGCACGGAGAATCGATTCATGCAGTCAGTTTTACCGTTGACCCACCCATCTTGGTGGTCTGGTTCCACTTTTCCGTCGGGAGGGTCAAGTCGGAAACCGCTTTCAGGAGGCTCATACTCCATAGTAGGCTCTACTTGGCCTCTCAAAACTTTGTCTATAGGGGTTTTCTGGTGTGCCCAGCTCATTCCCGGTATCAGTTTTGCCGTCCGACGTGCGTATATTGCTGGGCTGATTCTGCTTTGCCGTCGGGAGGGTCAAGTCGGAAACCGCTTAGAGTGCTGTGGTGGGGTGACGTGGGGACTTAGGCAATTTTGGGGTCGAATAAAGTTTATCAAAAGTGGTCCAATTTGGTATTAAATGAAAGCCCTAAGTGATCTGAGCACCTTTTGTCATAGAACTGCATACCAAAAGTGTGTCTGTAGAGTGCTGTGGTGGGGTGGGGTGGATACTTAGTTGAGCAACTTTTGTCATAGAACTGTATACTCAAAGTGGCTGTAGAGTGCTGTGGCGGGGTGGGGTGGGGACTTGGAGATTTGGGGTCAAAAATAAATTTTTTCAAAAGCGGTCAAATTTGGTGTCAAATGAAAGCCCTAAGTGAGCTGAGCAACTTTTGACATGGAACCATCCACCAAAAGTTGCGGTGTAGGATTTATGCCTTTCTCAACTGGAATTTAAAGGATAGACATAGGCCCAACACACACATATTAATTATCCCCTTTTGTGCGGAGCATTTCTGTTACTTATACTTTGTCGATTTCACCATCGTCTTTTATCACCATACCATCATATTTCCTGTCATAATGTCTTTAGTTGCACTCTTACGCCATCTTAATAATTTTCATACAACACAGGTTTCTTATACGTACGTATTAGAAACATAATAACAAAATCAGCAGGGGATCTGGGAAAGCTGACCGACTTTTTTAAATTTTGATATTTGTGCACATGTTTTGCTTCATACTTTCGATTTTCTGCAGTTGCATTTTTCTACGTAGATCTTATAAATTGGCTTGAATTGCAAGCTTTATACGAATTTTGCGACATTTTAGGTTGACATAATATTTACAAAAAGACAAGTGAAGTAAAGTTAATCAAGTTACAATTTGGCATTGACACAGGTAGTTAGTATACCCCTGCAGGCGGGGCGGTCTTTTCTGGGGGGCGGAAGTCCACCAGAAAAATTTTAAAAGATTTTTTTAAATTAGCAATAAAACCGTAATAGAATTGTTCATTTCTTTTACATCTGCGGAAACCATTTCGGGGGGCGGCCGCCCGCCCCCCCGCCCCCTTGTACATATCTACGCTAGTGGTTCTACCCGCTCCCGGCAGATCCAGGTTTTGGCGACGGGGGTGGCGGTAAAATATTTTCACCGGGGATCTGGGGGGTGGAACCGGGGGGTAGAGCTCCCCAGAAGTTGAAGAAATTTTTATATTTTGCAATAAAATCGGTCTTAGGATCTTTCATTTTTTGAATTTTGAAGAACAGAAAAAATTTTAAAATGTAACACATTTTTAGTCAAAAATAGTATTTTTTCCGAAAAATCGGATGCATTTCAGGTTTTTTAATAGTTTTTAAATAGTTCTTCAGAAATGTAATAAATAAGTCATTAAAAATGACAAAATTCGCGCCGACGGCGCGAACTTTTGTTTTTTACCTTTTTTCTTATTATTCTCCTTAATTTTTTCCTACCTTCAAATCGCGACCTGAGGACATTGACTACATACTTGGTCTATTAGTATCAGAGTTAGTAGACGACAAGCATAATACGGTTCAAATCGAAATTTGTGAATTTCTATCAGAGAACACTGTGATCACTGGTGGATCCTGGATTTCGTGACGCCCGCTGGACTTGAAGTTTTTTGCAATAAAATAGTTCTTTAAATCTTCAATTTTTTCAATTTGAAGAACCGAGAAAATCTTTTAAATGTAACAAATTTTGGACAAAAATAGAAATTTCTCTAAAAATTTTAATGCGTTTCAAGCTTTTTCTCGTGAAAAGAATAAATAATGCGGTTAAGAACTAAAGAATTAGCACTTTTCTGCTTTGCTTTGCGTACCCAGGTGAAAAAATCAAGTTAAACCAGTGCCAGCTAAACCTTATTAGCAGATTAATGAGATTAATTGTCTTCTACGAACTCAGTTATTTTAGTTCAGTATTATAGCTTTTTGCAGTCTGAGTTCCAGTTTTATTAGCAGTTTTTCACCAAACACCACGTCTGCTCAAATACTTGTGCAAAATTGTTTATTATTTTCGTAGTACGTAAGACGCATGTACATGTACTCATTCAGGTTTCAGGAGTGCTTGTCAGCGCCTGGAAGTTTTTTTGGGCTGCATATTTAGTACCCGCTTTCGTGTGTATGCATTCGTAAATTCATTACATGTTATACATGTCTACATACCTGACTTTTGTGCTATATATACGTACAGTGTATGTATAATTAACTTTGGTGTGACTCAAGTCCTGTTTAGTCCTCTTTCTTATTTTTCATTGAATCTTTTTTGTGTAGTCGGTCGGGTTTTCAAGGTCTTGCCTTGTATACGAGTACGTATAGTTAAAATTCTACTTATCTGCTTTTAATCAGACTAGACGTTCCGTGTATTTTGTGCTGCAACAACATTTTGGGACAAATGGTGTCTGATACTATAAAAAGGTTAAACGCTAGTTTCTGATTCGGTTTTATAATTGTTTTTATGGGTTTAGCTGGTGTTCAATCGTCCACTCCAGCCACACTCTCAGAAGACAGCCTAATCAATCTGATTGAAGACTGTCGACGAATCAATGATTTTGCGTCTCTTCGACGTGTGCTGGGCGAAGTATTTTGCAACGCTGAAGTCCTTAGTCGTAGCTTTAGGTGAGTTTTATTCATAGGTTTTATGGGGCAACCCGGATGGCGCCCCAAAAGTTTGCTAGCCATAACTTATTTTACTTACACATTGTTTTAACATCGTACTGGCAGTAAGTATTCTTGTACTGTTCAGCCCCCGCGCCTGCGAAAAATACACAATTCACACATTTACAATTTACGCGCTCTCTCACACACGTATGTACACACACGCGCGCGTAAGGGGAAATTCTTATTGCGAAAAAGTACAAAAATAAAACTTCTGGCGACTTATGGTTACTTTTAAATACTTAGCTGTTTAGTGTCCAGTTATGAAATTATCTATTTCTATATGATGCTTTAGAAATGTTATATCTATTGTTCGTGAGTAAACTCCAGTTTAAACGATAATAATTAGTTTTAACGTGCTCTTTTGAAGTTCTTAAGATACAATGGTGGCGATTTTGCACTGTGTTGGATGCTTCCCTTGCCAACTCGCAGCTACGTTTCCACGGAGACACGACACCATTAAAGATTTTGTGGCAAATGTACGTAATTCTTTGTTGTGTTTATTTTCAGAAAAAGGCTGAGCTCTGACAGTTTGAACAAGGAGGAACGCGAAGACCTGCTGGACTATGACGCGGATAAGGACGTAGATTCGATTGTAGATAGCAGTGGCGCTGCTGGAGGAACCAGCGGAGCGCCGAATCAGGACCTCTTGAGTGAGCTGGAGGGGGCTTCCTCTCTCCCGTCCAGTCTTTCATATCGACCCAAGATCAATTCTCGTCGATGTCTTCATGAACGTCTGGGCAACAGCGCTCTAAAACGGATTCGTGACGATGAGGTACAATTAGGGAGCTCTCGTTTGCTTTTTTCATCAGGAAACATCCTTGCTGCCTGCAACTTGAATTATGTTTATAGGAGTTACGTCGTTATTTATAGAAATCGTAGTTTGAATAATATGTCCCACGCACCCCGTGCCTAAAATGTTTTTGGATGAAGCATCTGATTATTTTGTAATCTTGTTTATTTCGCAGGCCACCTTAGATATCAGTGCCGTTATTCGATCATTTCGCCAGTTGTTCGGCATTCCTGGCCATCCGTTTATGCATGCCTTGGTCAATGGAGTGACGTATCTATGCGAAAATGTGGTCCTTGATTTGAAGTATCAAAATCTTTATGACAAAGATCCAAATTGTCTAAATCTGTTTCTGATCCTGATGGAGATCCCCATCTTGGATGCGGGAGAATATTTTGATCAGTCCTTTCCGAAATTTTGTAAAGCGGCCGCTGAACTTCCTCTGGAGGCACAGGTATCAGTCTTTGCCATCTAATTGGATGTTAATTCTTTTCAGTCTTGTCAAATTTCCTAGTGTCAGTTTTTTCGGTTAATGGCTACGCTTGCCTGTAAACTTAGACACCAGCCCTTGGTGTTGCCAAGCGAAAACGCAAATCGGTGCTTCGTGATAGCAAGACAACAGGATGTTTTTAGGAGTTTTTCGGAGAGGAGGATCCCGTGGTTGGCAACAAAATTCAGTGTATTTTTGACTAATCTTGCGCGGAGAAACGTTAAACTTTGCAAAACACGGACTTGATTTTATAGCTATAAATAGACAGTTTTAGATATAATCCCCGGTGAATTTGTAGAAAATAGGATAATTTTTGGCGCCCCGGTGGGGATGGAAGTCCAAAGTTTCTGGAGGGACGGGACTCTGATTTCAGGGTCTCGTCCCTGTAAGCACTGTAGACAGTATATACATGTACGTATATATGCATATTAATTTTTCGATTTTTTTTCTAGGCTCGACTTGTTCGTATATGGGGCAAGTCAACAGCGGAACAGTTGCTGAACAAAATTCACGCCGTTCAGCATTTGATTACACTAAATGTTGCCACTCGCACCTTCACTCGGCACCAGTCCCTACAGGAGGACGCTGTCATCAGTTCGGCAGTGAAATTGTTACGAATACTGTATTTTGCATCGCTTTTTGGCGGTGCCGCTACTAAACTGGAAGACGACCCGTTAAAAAGTGAGGCTTTTTATATATTTTATCCTGAAAACTAGGGCTGTTTGGTGGAATTCTATTATTGTTTGATGGTATTCAGTTACTGTTTTGTTCTCTTATCTGATTCCTGACATTAGGTTATGAAAATGTGGAAGTTCTGATTTCTGTTGTTTCAGGTGCTGATATGAACATGTCAGTGCCCGGTGGCCAGCATGAGGACCCACTGGGTGCTGTTCTTCATTTACATATATTTGATTGTCGCGAACCTTTGGTCCCCTATGAGGAATTCTACAATGAAATGCTGTCGGAAGCAGTGGATATGGAAGTGGAATTCATCAGCTATAAGGTGAGGAAGTTTTTCAACATTGAAACTAAAGACTGAGCAAAAATTTTTGTAGCCAAACGTTGAAAGTTTTTCTGCTCCATGTCCGAACTTAGCCTAACATACTCTAGTGGAGTGTTTAGTGGCAATACTAAGCTGGAAGGGACAAATTTGTTGAATTTTTCCAGTATCCGACTACCGGATATAATTTTAATATTTTTCCTCTTTTCAAAGTTTCAAATGGCGTGTTTTTCTTATTGCTTTCAAAGATACAAGTGGTGCACTTCTTTTTAAATTTTTTGATAAGAGGTTAGCGGGTTCCTTTATTTTAATATTGTATTTTGAATTGTGTGTTTGCGAATTATGTAGGGGCGCGATAGCGGGACTTAGAAAAGTGGGACTTAGAAACTTTTCGCCAAAACAGGTGAAAAAATGCAAAGTTTGGGCCCATCTCCTGAAAGCTCCAGAGCGAAATTAAAAAATCCCCCTCGTTACATTCCGCGCATAGTCCGAAATATTCAAATAAAACAAACCAAACCGATCTAGCTGCTAACCTGTGAAAAAAAGTCGATCACAACCGAAGTGCCAAAATAGCGAAAGTCCGACTTTGGGGCCTTGGCACAGAGCCAAAATTGGCCAGGTGCCAAAATGACCAAAAAAGGTTGCATGGGAGGACCCTGCCTACCAACATATAATAGTAGTATAGGACCAAAATGCCCATATCGTTCCAACACTGCGCTGACATAAGCACTTCCGAAAAGCGTTATTAACCGAGAAAAAAAACAAACTCGCCTAGTGCAAAATTTCGAAGTTCGGAATTTTAACCAAAAGTATGGTGGTACTTGTAGTACTGCTCGAGTACTTTACGATGGTGGGTCCCACTGATAAGTCCCACTTTTACTAGAAATGGCCTAAAAGTCACTAAAAATGGCGTTTTTCGGCCTTGGGGTGGTACCCATATATAGTAAATCGGGGTCGCTGAAAACGATGAGCATACTGCTGAAGTCGCTGGATGTGACCCCTGACCCACAGCGCCCACCCACAGTGGGCCCGGTGTGGGTCAAAAATGAAAGTCTTCAAAAGTGGTCAAGTTTGGTATCAAATGAAAGCCCCTGGCGAGGCGATCAACTTTTGTCATTATGCCACCCACAAAAAGTGGCCCCACCGACCTGTGGGTGGGTGCCCCACCCATAGTGGGTCCGGTGTGGGTCAAAAATGAAAGTCTTCAAAAGTGGTCAAGTTTGGCATCAAATGAAAGCCCTTGGCGAGGCGATCAACTTTTGTCATTATACCACCTCCAAAAAGTGGCCCCACCGACCTGTGGGTGGATGCCCCACCCACAGTGGGCCCGGTGTGGGTCAAAAATGAAAGTCTTCAAAAGTGGTCAAGTTTGGTATCAAATGAAAGCCCTTGGCGAGGCGATCAACTTTTGTCATTATGCCACCCACAAAAAGTGGCCCCACCGACCTGTGGGTGGGTGGCCGGCGTGGGTCAAAGATTAAAGTCTTCAAAAGTAGTCATGTTTGGTAAAAAATGAAAGTCCATTTGCTCACATTTGCCCTGCCTATTGCATTTTTCAAGCTCCTTATCTGCGTCAGCTCACTGCTGGAAAGGGAACCTTTAAAATGACAGAAGGACAAGTAATAAAAATGCTCCTCCGGAGCATGAAAAAGTAATATGGGTAGTTGTGAGGTTGTAAAATCAAGAGAGGACTAGTCTTAAAAATGCTTAATATGGGGCTAGGTTCAAAAAAAGAAGAGGACTAGGTTGTGGGCGAATTAATATGGGCACAGCTTCGCCGAGCACAGCAACCCATATTCGCGGGCTTTCACGCTTCGTCTTGGCGATTGCCATATATAAAGCAATTAATGTCAGTCAATAATTACAATTCCAGCAGTTATATATACGTAAACTATATAGTATATAATTTCGTTGTGCTGGACTACGACAAGCAACTAGAAAAAACCAAAGCTATGATTGTAACGCTAACGGTTGAATAGAAATAGAAGATTGTCGAAGAGTGTCCTGATCCTGAAGTTATTGTTGAAATATATACTTTTCTTATAAATGGTTAAAACGCTCAGAGTTTATCGAAAGAAATGTTTGCTTCCACTAAAACTCGTTTATCATAGTCGTATATTATTTACGTGCCATAACTAAATCTGAACACTTTTACGTATAAAAATATATAACTTTTTCAGTCCGCGAATATGGGTTGCTCGGCGAAGCTGTGCCCATATTAATTCGCCCACAACCTAGTCCTCTTCTTTTTTTGAACCTAGCCCCATATTAAGCATTTTTAAGACTAGTCCTCTCTTGATTTTACAACCTCACAACTACCCATATTACTTTTTCATGCTCCGGAGGAGCATTTTTATTACTTGTGTGTCTATCCTACAGGCTTGTATGCATCCTGTAGATTTTATGTTGGTAAATGTGATCGCTGTGTCTGTTTTGTTTTGCAGGCGGATCATGCTGAACGTCTGTCCTTTATGAGGTCAGCCCCTTTCCTCTTGGTTCCGGCTCGTAAGATGCAGGGTCTCTGGTATGACAATCGGGTTCGTATGCTTTCCGAGCGACGTCTGGCCTTAGTGAATGCATTGCTGGAAGGAACAGCACAGAGTCCTTATCTCCGGATTCATGTTCGTCGGGACAATATTATACAAGATGCCTTGCTTGAAGTAGGTCCTTTACTGCGGGCTTGCTCTGAAACTGCAATAGCTCAGAATATATAATGATAGTTGTTTATGCAGCAGAGTTTGCTTTTGCGGACTGCGCTTAGTAGTACTTTGTCATGAGCTGTACTCTTCTGTAATTCTTATGGTATGGTCATCTGGCTGGGGAGTCATTTTTCCTTCGGGGAGGGGTTGGGGGCATACATTAAGACGGAGTGCGATTAGTGGGGGGGTTAGGCAATTTTTAGATATTGTAAGCTTAAATTTAGGTTAAAAATAGTTAATTTTTTAGCTTAGCAGCAAAAAAATAGCTATTTTCGAAGCATTTTTCGGAAAATTTCCCCCGGATGACACCCCCCTACATATTTTTGTCTAAGAAAAAGCCGGCCTGGGGGAGGGAGTGGTGGTGTAGTCGGCCAGGAGCTTGTGTTAAGTTTTCAGATATTCTGTTTTTAATAAACTACTTAAGTTATTGAAGCAGGGAAAAAATAAAAGTATAGATTGTAGAAAGTTGTTCGAGTTGGTGAAAGTTTCTTTGGTTGAAGCTGACTTGACAACTTGAGGTGTGAACAGTGTATGTAACTTGCTGGAAGTAGCACTATTGTACTATTTTATAAGTAACAATGTAATTTGTTTGAACACGTTTGACATTTCTTTTGATATTTTTCAGCTGGAAATGGTGGCAGAACAATCACCTTCAGAACTGAAAAAGCAGTTGTTTGTGGAATTTGAGGGGGAACAGGGTGTCGATGAAGGAGGCCTCTCCAAGGAATTTTATCAACTAGTTACACTTCAGCTATTTAATCCTGATCATGGTATATTGCTTTAATCCTCAAAATTTGCGTATTCTTGCCCAATTTATTAAGCAATGCAGGGAACCAATGCTCTCTGTGAAATGAAAATGTCTTTCGTTACTG
>JASAND010016753.1:0-108040 GCA_030248195.1 Trissonchulus latispiculum
GGGTTACGTATTGCTAAATAAGCATGAGAATACAGCTGATTTTATATATTTCATGTTCTTACCAAGGGTTGGACTTTGATTATACTTTAAATCCAAAACCAATTTGACGTAAAAATAGCGATAAACGAAAAGATTTCTGTTTCAAAATTACCAGATTTCCCGCCCCTAATTCGAATATCTCCAGAATTTTTTTAAAAAAATATGATACAAAACCAACTAGTAAGAATAGCACTCTAAAAGAATTCTTCGTTTTGAATGCAAAAGAATTGAAGGCGAATTTGTTGCAAAGAGGGATATTCGAATAAACTGTTTAAGGAAGTATTCAATAATACAGTTAAAAACAGTAAATGGTTAAATAATAAATATGGAAGCAAATTCACAGCAAAGGATATAAATTAAAGCTGCCCTCTGGGCTTTGTCATAAATATTGGTCATAAATATCGGCTTCATGCCATTGCCTTGGCGAAGTTATACCTCTTTACCACAGAGTACATAATGATAAGAGTATGATAAGCGTCACACTCTCGGCAGTGGAGGCGAAAACCATGCTACACATGCGCGCTAACGGCTGACCTCTCCCCCCCCCCCACGAATTGGCCCCCTCTCACATCGCCCCTATATGGGTACGGGGTCCAAACATAGATCGCTGACTGCTTTGCATAATTACACGCTGCAATTAACAGGGGCCCAATTTGGGGAGGGGGTTTAAGCGTGTATGTTTAACATTTGTATGTAGAAAACATGCTAAGTGAGTGAGTGAGTGAGCGACCCCCGTTTGGAACTATGTACCCATATAGGGGCGGTGTGAGAGCGGGCCAATTCGTGGGAGGGGGGTCAGCCGATAGCGCTCATAGCATAGTTTTGGCCTTCACTGCATAGAGTGTGACGCTTGTCATATCATTATGTACTCTTGCTTCTACTAAGAAGGATATTCAGCATCTAGTGGTTTTCGTATCATACCCACCACGTTTTAACATTTACCGTACCATGCTTGCCAAAAGTTTTATACACCCTACGCTTACGTGTTTAACCCGACATCCAATTGTCATAGTTATTACACCTTCATGGTGTGTCATAATTATGTGGAAACCACCCTGCTTGTCATAATTTTATGGTTATCACAGCCGAAAATTGGCTGACTAAATCTCGACCAAAAAATCTTGGAACCGAATACGGGCAATTGGTCTCAAAGTTGTCCTCTTGAAGGTAGCCTATACAAAGTATATTTTTTTTAGAATCCTTCAGGAGAGAGATCGATAAACCCAGCACATCCGAGTCTGATATCTGGTTACCGAGCTACTAAATCGATAAAAACGATTTCTTCAAGATTCGGAAGAAAAATGCTAATTAATTCATACTCTAGTATATTGGTCCTTGGCCCAGAACCCCCATTTTTATACTACTTTCCGGTTTTTTCCGAACCGGATACGACCATAGATCACGCAATTTTGGTCCAAACCGGACAAAATTTTGGATACAGACTAATTTCGACCCGAGGAATCCAAAAATCAGACCGAATAAACTTGCATGACCCGCTCCATCTTGCTGTACAGTTTTTGTAACCTGTGCATCCGGTTGCCGGACATGGACCGGATGTGACCAGATTTTCGGAAACGTTTTGAGCCAAGGACCAATATACTAGAGTATGAATTAATTAGCATTTTTCTTCCGAATCTGAAGCGTTTTTATCGATTTAGTATCCGGTAACCAGATATAGACCGGATATTATGGGTTTATCGGAATCTCCTCCTCCTGAGGATTCTAAAAATATATACTTTATATAGGCTACCTTCAAAGGATAACTCAGGACTGGTGCTGACTGTTCGGTTCCAAGATTTTTTGGTCAGACTTTAGTCAACAATTTTCGGCTGTGATAGCCATATAAAAATGACAAGCGGGATGGTTTCCCGCATAATTATGACACACCATGAAGCTGTAATAACTATGACAAGTGGGTAAACACGTAAGCGTGGGATGTATCAAGCAGCAAGTATGGTGCAGTAGGTGTTTTATTAAAACCGGTAAGTGAAGGAATTGTATTATAGATGATGCAGGGAATGTTAAGTGCTAGATGTGATATCCTTCTTAGTAGAAGCAAGAGTACATAATGATATGACAAGCGTCACACTCTATGCAGTGAAGGCCAAAACTATGCTATGAGCGCTATCGGCTGACCCCCCTCCCACGAATTGGCCCGCTCTCACACCGCCCCTATATGGGTACATAGTTCCAAACGGGGGTCGCTCACTCACTCACTCACTTAGCATGTTTTCCTATACAAATGTTAAACATACACGCTTAAACCTCCCCAAATTGGGCCCCCTGTTAATTTCAGCGTGATAATTATGCAAAGCAGTAAGCGATCTTTTTCTGGAACCCGTACCCATATTGGGGCGTTGTGTGAGGGGCCCAATTCGTGGGGGGGGGGTCAGCCAGATAGCGCGCATAGCATAGTTTTGCCTTTCACTGCATAGAGTGTGACGCTTGTCATACTCTTATCATTATGTACTCTTGGTAGAAGGTATAACTATGGCAATGGCATGAAGCCGATATTTATGACCAATATTTATGACAAAGCCTAGACGGCTGTTTTAATTTATATCCTTTACTCTGAACTTGCTTCCATATTTATTAGTTATCCATTGATTGTTTTTAACTGTATTATTGAATGCTTCCTTAAACAGTTTATTCGCATATCCCTCTTTGCATTAAATTCGCCTTCAATTCTTTTGTTTGCAAAACGAAGAATTCTTTTAGAGTGCTATTCTTACTAGTTGGTTTTGTATCATATTTTTGAAAACTATTCTGGAGATATTCGAATTAGGGGCGGGAAATCTATTAATTTTGAAACAGAAATCTTTTCGTTTATCATATTTTTACGTCAAATTGGTTTTGGTTTAAGGTTATATCCAAGTCCAATACATTAGCTTGAGTATTACCAAGAGTACATAATATATAAGAGTGTGACAGCAGGCAAGCTCTCTGTTATCAGCTGTATTACTACATCTTTATCATTTACAGTAGTTATATCATCTATGTAGCGAAATACAAAATACAAATATTTGTTTATAGCAAGATTTTTATCTGAGGTAACAAAGTCATACTCAAAGAAGTGTAATGTAATATTTGCTACAGTGGGAGCTGCGTTAGTTCCCATAGGAATACTCATTAATTGTTTAAAAATTTTATCCCCTATAGTAAAATAAGTGTTGTCAATTAAGAAGCTACACATTTTAATTACATCGAAATGATCGAGAGTTGGATATTTTGGTTCTCCGTTACCCCAAAAAAATTTTGTTATACCGTATGTGTAATTTGGAATGAAGAGTGAAAAACCATGCACTTGCACAGATGCATGATTATTCTATGCACTTGTTTATGTGTATGAGTCGTTTATGCACTTGCGCAAATGCTTAAACGTCCCATGCACTTAATCAAATTCATACGACGTTTTATGAATTTGCGCAAATTTATATGCACTTACTTAAAATTCATAAAACGCCCTATGAAGTTACTCAAATTCATTACAGTAAACTTACACTACAGTAAACGGATACTTTTCTATATTTGTTGAGTTTATAAATTGGGGTCATTCATATGTGTTAAGCTGTATTTAAAGGCTGAAATAAGGGTGATAGAATTACCTGAAATAAAGGAGATAGGATTCTGGCCTATTCTCAAACAAATAAAATTAAAATATTGTTCCTGTTCTTTGTGTTCAAACTAAGAATTCTAAAATCATTTATTAGCTCAAGGTAATTCTTAACTTTTATATGAAGTACAATGAACTATTATGTAAACTTAAATAATTCATGAAAGTTAAACAAATACTTTTAAAATTCAAGATTTTTAAAATCTAACTTATTAAAATCTAATTTTTTTGAATGGATATGAATTTTTGGATATGGGTAATATCTATGAAAGCTAAAGTTGTAACTTAATATCAAGAGTGCATAATTGCACTATATATTAGACGAAGAGTAAGCCGCTAGAGGGCTTCTCTTCACTGCATTGCGTAACGGTGCTCCGCCCACAATACGCGAAAGTTCCCCCGTTTGGTGGGGGGCGGTCGACAGACATACCCTCTCCCCGTTTGGTGGAGGGGGGGTAGAAAAAAGAGGTCCCGTTTCGTTTGGTGGGAGGGGTAGCCAACAGCCAATCAGATTGCAGAGACCCCCTCCCCGTTTGGTGGAGAGGGGGGTAGAGCAGAGGGTTACAGTAATTTTTGTTCTGTTCAAAAAAGGGTCCCCGTTTGGTGGGGGGGGGGGGGGGTAGCAAAAATCGGACCTATTTTGGTGGGGGGAGACAGCAAAATGGGTCCCCGTTTGGGGAGGGTCACTACAGCCAATCAGATTCAGTCAATCTTTGCCTGTCTTGACGACCCCCCCCCCAAACGGGGACTCTTCTGTCTATCCCCCCCACCAAGCGGGGACCTCTTTTGGTTACCCCCCCCCCACCAAACGGGGAGAGGGTATGTCTGTCGACCCCCACCATACGGGGGAACATTCGCATATTGTGGTCGGGTCGGAGCACCGTTACGCAATTCCAAGAAGATGAGTCCTCTAGTGGCTCACTCTTCTTCTAGTATATAATACAATTACGAACTCTTGTTAATATGTATAATGTATGTATGTGCACACTGAGCTAAAGAAAGCTAAAGTAATTTAAAGTTCTTTCAAATATAGAAATGTATCCGTTTACTGTATAAGTGCCAATGATATGCAAGTGCATATGAATTTGCTTAAATTCATAAAGCGTCGTATGAATTTCATTAAGTGCATGGGACGTTTATGAAGTTGCGCAAGTGCATAAACGACCCATGCACTTTAACCAAGTGCAAGGCATAATAATGCATTTGCGCCAGTGCATGGTTTTTCAATCTAGTTTCATAAAAGTATTTTAGGTATTTTACATTACATTTTCAGTATAAATGTAGGTAATAACATTTTTGATTGTGGTCAAGATCACGATAATATGGGATTTCTCTCGTTAAAATGTTTAATACAAGGACTCTTAACAGTTGAAACAACCTTGCTATTCTAAAGAAGAAATTGGAAAGCATTAGTTTATACAAAATGACACTTTACAAGAAAATCTGAACTGTCTCGAACTCTCTAAAGATTAGCGAAATTTTCCAAAATTTACATGCTTTTATTATTACGTAATGTTTTTATCTATGTGATTCAGTTATGCATTCTCTGTTGAGCATACTATAGCTGTATTATTTTTAAATCTGAATATGCAGCTTTTGTAAATTAATAATACATTAACAGCCGGTTGCAACAAATATGATTAACTTCTAACTAAAATGTTATTGCTAGCCTTAATCTTATTTTAGTTAGATTCTGAGTTGCACCACGTTAGTTAGATTTTAAAATCTTGTTAGCTCTAAACCAATCAGTATTTGTCCCAGATGTGCTCTAGCAAATCAAGTACAAGTGTAATGTGGGTAATAGCGTCCCCGCTATCACCCCCTTTCCAAGTCCCTTTCAATTCCTAACTTTCATAGTTTTTTCCCTAAAACTCCCTAAAAGTTCACCAAATTCCCCGTAAATATTATGTTGTTGTAATTATTGGGAAGCCCGATGATTATGTGCTATTTTGTATGTAGAAATCCCCTTTAAATCATGTGCAGTGCTAACGTTATGCTCAATTTCTAAAAGTCGTACAAAACCTTTAATTTTCCTAATTATGAGCGTAAACTTAACATTGCAATTATTTTTGGCTTAGCAAAGATAGACCCTCCCGTTTCCAACGCATAACAAAATTCTGCTTGAACGCTTACGTCACCCTTTCTTCAGTTGGGAGTTTTTTGAGCTACTACACGGTCGGTCTTCAAAGTTGGGGGCCCCACCCTTAGTGAATCCACACCTAAAGAGTAAGTGTTTTGTTTTTCGTTTTCTTTTGAAAAATTGCTTTTATCTCACCCTTTCTAATCCCCTTTTCTATCCCTAACCCTTTTCAGCTTCATTTTCTTCTAACTCTTAACTCCCCCTTCCTCTTCCCCTCCTGTATTGCGGGGTTGCCCCCGTCCCCTCCGGGTCTATTTTTACTAGCTACTTTTCCTCCCCCATTTTTGTTGGTTCCCCTCCATCCCTTTATTTATTGCTGGTTCCTTCCCCCCTTTATCTGTCACCCCCGTCGTATTGTTGTTATTGTCTATTTCTGCGGGAAGCCCCCTATTTGCTTGCCCCCCCCCCTCTGGGTAGCCCAGTCGGGTTTTATTGTATTAATTCCCTTGGTTGTCTCCAATAAATTGTCCAGTTGTCTCTCGTTAATTTAACTTAAGTTTGTTTATTAATTCTAACTAGAACTGATGTCTTTTATTAGCTAGGTAGCGCTCTGGGAATAGCCCGGAGTCTGTCCCTCGTTGAGCTTAAATTTTGTGTGTGCGTGTTCCCGATTTTGTCTGGCGCCCCGTTGGCGTCCCCCAAAAATCGTCAAATCCCCCTTTGGCGAGGCAAGTCGGTGGATAAAAGCCGCCTGGACTAAAGACCTCCACCCGCAGTCGTCGGTTTGCGTTCATTGCGCTCAGTCTCTCGTAAAATTTGGTGTGTGAGCTCTGTGGTTTAATTCCCTGGCTCTACCCATATTTTACACAAGCGTATGTCACTTGATGACTTTATTTCGATTTTAGTTAGATTTTAATCAGATGTTAGTCACAACTTCGTCGAATGTTAATGTTACCCTTGACTAGAACTAAAATCTCACTAACTTTTCATTCTGGTGCAGCGGAAAAATAGCCGTAATTAGTGCTAGTGCAGAGCTAGCGGCAACAGCAGCAGCAGAATCTTAACTTGCTGTTGTCGACTTCCTCAAAATTTTTTATGAAACACCTACATTTGCTACTCGCACTAGTCTTGCTAGTGGTAGTATGCTATAACTCGCATGCAATTGGACCTTTTATAAAACTGCCCACAGGGGAAGTAATTTTTGTTTTAGGAGTTCATGGTCAAATATTCGGCTGCAAAAAACGGCGTACGTTTGCACCTACAGTGGATTTAACGTTGAAAATGCAGACGGTGGATTAAAATTAATCTTAAAAACAGCGATTCAGCAGGTCAAATTAAATTAACTCTTCAGTTTTTTAATCCGAAGTGGGAATAAAGAAACAGGATTAGATTAAAATTTTAGTCGACTAAATTCAATCCGTTTAATTTAGACCCAAAGCTTGTAAGCTGCTTGGCACGTTATGACCGAAGTCTCGGGGTGGTACAGTTCGCCAGTTTGTTAATCACATTTATTCACGTTTGCACCTACGTTAAGTAGAAAACTACATGCATGAATGTCACAAACGAATTGCATCGGACTTGCTGTGATTTTTTATGCTTTTTACACATTTGCCTGAAATAAACAGTAGTACTGATGCAAACGTTTCTAGATCTACCAGGTCACCGCTGAACGCCTGAACATAGACTACTCTTCTTATTATAGCTCCGTGCTCTTACCTACTCCTTCCATATATTGCCTTAAAGCTTTGGCTTGGTTACTCCGTCGACCTTAACATTCCGTGCACATACTACGTAGAGAACATTAACATTTGTGTTGCAGTGTAGCAAGATATAAAGGCAAATGTTTTACTAATACGACTTTATGATTTCAGATAATTCCGGAAACAGAGATCCTGTAATTGGTACTCCGTACAACTTTGTGGCCTCTGAAACCGTCCGTCCGGTACCAACGATACCAATGTCAGAGGCTAGAAATCGTCCCGAAATTTGGAATGAACCTCAGCCAACGCCAGATCCAAGATACGGTTTGAATCAAAACCCATTAGTTCACGGCACAGGTGGACGTCGACCATGCAACAATAGACGCTATTAAACCCATGAACTACAATCTTCATAATTTCACATGAAATTAATTTCTAGAATTAAAAACATCAGTGCAAGAAATAGGGAAAAACAGAAACGTTCAGTTAATACATTTTTACTCACTAACTATGTAGGAATAAAATAGATTCCACTACAATTAATTCTACATTACGTTACAACTTACGAGTACCCATGCACTAATGACATTGCAGTTCAGTTACCAATCATTACTTTGTAATGGGGTGTTCTCATTGAAGCGACATGGCGAAAGCGCGACATGGCGAAGGCGCGACAAACGGTTGTTAGCGCGACATAGCAAAGGTGCGACTTAGCTAAAGCGCGACATCTCAGTTGCGCGCATTAGCGAAGGCGCGACAACCCCGTTATATATAAATATTCTGCTATCTTTACTGTCTGATAATTTTCTAACTTTTTGTGGCTAAACACTAGACTCTAGCTAACGTCGTAATTAATTGTTAAATTTTTATTTAATTAATAATTAATGCCCCGAGTCAACAAGCATATCTTCACATAATTTACAAATTGCAATGATTGCATGTATTCAAAAAATAATAATTTTAATTATCCATGAAAAGTTGTTATAAAGTATTTTTCAATGAAATTATTAGAGTCTCTCTAATTTGTTCTAATAGAGTAAACTTTATTTTTAACATAAATTTGTTAAAAGGAAAAATTGATGGATAAATATTATAAAAATAGACTTTTAAAATTATATTTCCTAAAGGGAGTTAAGCTCCAGATGTCAATAATATTATCCTCACATATAATTCCAACAGGAATATCTTCACATAATTTACAAATTGCAACGATTGCATGCATTCAGAAATTAATAATTAAAATTTATTGTTAATTGATAATACGAAGATAGCATGCCACATTAGCAATAATTGACATTACCTATATTACTAAAATCTTAGTTGCACAGAGAGTCATAGTAGTATAAAGCATTAAATTTTTTATACTATTATGTACTGCGACCTTTTCCAGACGTGATTCTGACACCCACGGGTCATCAATGGAGGAGTATGGAATTAAGCTTTGAGGTCTTTCCCCATATAAAAAATTTTGAAAGTCCCGCCGGTCGCCTCAAGTACTGATAGTTAAACAATTATACAGTAATATAAATTTTCATATATATTATCTATATTATACAAATAAAATAAAAGGTTAAAATTTGATACATTCTATGATATAGTACTTTCCAATTAACCAACCAGTCTATATTCATGTCTTTATTGAAATCTGGAGCTTAACTCCCTTTAGGAAATATAATTTTAAAAGTCTATTTTTATAATATTTATCCATCAATTTTTCCTTTTAACAAATTTATGTTAAAAATAAAGTTTACTCTATTAGAACAAATTAGAGAGACTCTAATAATTTCATTGAAAAATACTTTATACTGTAACAACTTTTCATGGATAATTTAAATTATTATTTTTTGAATACATGCAATCATTGCAATTTGTAAATTATGTGAAGATATGCTTGTTGACTCGGGGCATTAATTATTAATTAAATAAAAATTTAACAATTAATTACGACGTTAGCTAGAGTATAGTGTTTAGCCACAAAAAGTTAGAAAATTATCAGACAGTAAAGATAGCAGAATATTTATATATAACGGGGTTGTCGCGCCTTCGCTAATGCGCGCAACTGAGATGTCGCGCTTTAGCTAAGTCGCACCTTTGCTATGTCGCGCTAACAACCGTTTGTCGCGCCTTCGCCATGTCGCGCTTTCGCTATGTCGCTCTAATGTCATACAACCCTTTGTAATATCCCATGGGTCCACGATCAACGTGCCTCTCTCTCTACGGTCGCCTTCAAAGTCACTGCTCAAAAATGACCGACACGGTAAGTTTGTAGATGATCAACCCGATTAGTTCGATGTCCACCGCTGATATCTGATAATAGCTGTCAAGACGGGGAAGTGCTATTTTGGACGTAAAAGTCGAGTATGACTAAAAAACTGTGTACTAAATGGTCAGAGGAGGAAGTAGTGTGTGAATGATAAGGAAGCAGGAGTGTCCTGTGCCATGTTTGTACAAAAGCCGTAGTGCTATTAGAATAAAATGTTTTATCGTGTAGAAGTGAAACGGAAAAAAGTGTCGATTTGTTTTGCGAAGCCCAGCTAGAGTCAGTTTTAGTAAACATTTTATTCCGGCTGGATTCGGAATCCGTAATACGGGTTTGTTGCATCCTTATTTCAAATTTCCTTTCTATTCAAATTTCTAAAATAATGTTGTAATTATTGTCATTTTAACAAGCTCATCCCTGAAAGGGGTAAAATTCCGTCGTTGATCTCCTTAGATATCATTATTCGAAAATTTTCTGATTCAAGTTTACCAAGACTATACTGCGTTGATTGCAACTTTGACTTGAAGATAGAATTGCTATGAAAATTAATAATCTGAGAAGATGTATGTTACAAATGTATGTTACATAAAGCTACCACCGTTGAATTGAAGTTGCTTAAAAGTTGTTGTGTTCGAATTGCTCGTGATAGTATTGAGACAACAGTCGCTAGCTGTGGAACTTTATAGTGATTTTCGGTAATCTTTTCCACAATATCCCCCCCAGTCCAAAACTAGTTAACGGCTCATCCGATTTTATTGAAATTTTTAGGGTAGGGTGCTGGATGCTTCCTGATTACAAAAATTTTAAATTTTTTAAAATTTTAAAAAATTTTAAAATTTTCAAATTTTTTAAATTTTTAAATTTTTTCGGATAGAATGGAACATGCTGATCATTTTCTATCATTGCACCAACTTCTGAAAATGTATCCTTCGTTCAGTACATTTTCCGTTCAGTACAAAAGGCGGCATTTTCCTTTGATCTCTGTACTGAACGAAGGATACATTTTCAGAAGTTGGTGCAATGATAGAAAATGATCAGCATGTTCCATTCTATCCGAAAAAATTTAAAAATTTAAAAAAATTGAGAATTTTAAAATTTTTTAAAATTTTAAAATTTTAAAAATTTTTGAAATTTTTGTAATCAGGAAGCATCCAGCACCCTACCCTCAAAATTTCAATAAAATCGGATGAGCTGTTAGCTAGTTTTGGACTGGGGGGGATATTGTGGAAAAGATCCTAAATGTAATCGTTTTGTTTCCTCATCTAATGCAAGCTATGCATGTCACTGTCACCAAGAGTCTGTCACCAGAAGAAAAATAAAATACTGAAATTTAACTGTGAATTGATCTCTGGCTATTGCGGTATCAGTCTTACGTGTTAAACTATACTACTATGCTAGCCGAACTGTATTGTACAAGTTTTTCAATTGAATCACGATTCCGAGATAGTCCAATAGGCTGATAAGTTTGAGTCTCACTCATTTTTGAGCGTCGAACATCGAAGGAGGAGTTGGTCGTCAACCAACTGCTGTCAGTCCCAATCAAATTGGATGTAATTTCGACCTTGTATTGTACAGCAGCTTTCTGTTTTCCTTAACTAATCGATAATAGTCGCGGAGGATTTGAGAAACAAATAACGACATGGCGTATTATTAAATTTCAACAGATATATTTACTAAAATTTATTGAAACTTCTGTAACATTATTCTTCCCCTTCAAGAATTCCAAGTTGTTATTTCGAACTGCAATGGATTCTGCTCGGAATGGCTCAGTCGCATGGAATTGCAATCTCCTAGGCCTTAGCCTAGCCTGTCATTCTTGTTAGTCTGTCAAACCTGCATTTCCATTTCCAGTGAAAAGGTGGGAGTTTGGTTTTGTTTTGCAACGTTATTTTTTGTGAGTCGTTCCCAAAGATTCCGAGATAGTCCAGTAGGCTGATAAGTTTGAGTCTCACTCATTTGTGAGCGTCGAACATCGAAGGAGGAGTTGGTCGTCAACCAACTGCTGTCAGTCCCAATCAAATTGGATGCAATTTCGACCTTGTATTGTACAGCAGCTTTCTGTTTTCCTTAACTAATCGATAATAGTCGCGGAGGATTTGAGAAACAAATAACGACATGGCGTATTGTTAAATTTCAACAGATGTATTTACTAAAATTTATTGAAACTTCTGTTACATTATTCTTCCCCTTCAAGAATTCCAAGTTGTTATTTCGAACTGCTATGGATTCTGCTCGGAATGGCTCAGTCGCATGGAATTGCAATCTCCTAGGCCTTAGCATAGCCTGTCATTCTTGTTAGTCTGTCAAACCTGCATTTTTCCGAACACAATTTCAAAGAAACTGTGCCGCTTTTTGCCTGATGATGACAGACTAGTGCGATACGCACCGAATGGTTACCTATTTTAATTTCTATTTGCTAATCGGATGCAAATTTTCAAAATTAGCATACTGCATACATATACACTTTTGAAATCACTTTAGCAAATTGAAATTTATTCACAGTTCTAATTGTAAGCTGGCTTCTTTTATCTTTCTATCCAACCAACGCATTGACGTTTTGTCTACATTCGGTTTCCTGCAATCATTTCGAAAATATTTCTGGTAAGCGCAATCAAATATATCACTAGTGTTTGGTGATATTTTGGGAACGACTCACAAAAAATAACGTTGCAAAACAAAACCAAACTCCCACATTTTCACTGGAAAAGAACAGCTAGGGCAAACCTATTATTACCAAGAGTACATAACAGTGTGACAGCAGTCAGGCCTTCTGTTATCAGCTTGCGAGCCCTGCAATGCACTCTACTCTAAAGATCACTCCACGCAAATTAGTACCCACCTTGCATTTGCGTATGCTCACTCACTCCATGTGTACGTACGTACGTACTAAAGCTCGAAAACACAATGCCCGCGTGCGTTTAATTTGTGTCAGCTTCATGCTTTAGAAATAAATGCATTGATTGCATTGCATTGCATGGATGGCACCCTGGCTTCACTAAGTATGGTGTATACCCAAACTGATGTATCGCGGTACTTTGGTTTTCTGCTGATTAATGTACCAGGTTTCGCACTAATTAATCCTACTGCCCGGGCGATCTAGTACTGCTTTCAGGGAACCTTGTCATTGGTTTTATTCCAAGAAATGTGCATGTTAAGCCATGCTATAATTGCCAACCAACAATCTCCTTACTATCGTCTGCGATTTGTGCAATTTAGACCTCCTATGCTTGTGTGTATCGTCATAATCTGCCATACCTTTCCAACATTAACAAATTTAGCCTTTGAGCTCTAGGACAGTTAGTCCGAATCCTAAATTTTCTGGTGAGATATTGCTGAGATTGAACTCGTTCAAACATGTCCGCAATCTTTTGAAATATTGACTCCAAACTTCGCTTTTATATCCCTACTCTAACTTTGGCTTTCGCGTGTTCAACAGCAAAACCAAGCTCTCATTAAAAATGTGTATGGTCTTACATTGTTTAAATATGACATTTTAATTATAGAATATGCTGCTTAGACTAACAATCACATTTATTGTGGTACAAGATACAGGTAAACTACAAAAGCCTGTCACGGTAAACGATAAAGAATCGATTTATTTCTACTATTTATACCTCCATATACTCAAGTTTTTATCTTACCAGCGTCAGAACAGGATATTTTATTTAGTTCTGATGTTACGAAAGTACAATTAAATCCCAGGCCGGTTGGCTCTCTAAACTTGCTAAAATGTATAATAAAAGCTTAACTTTAAAGCTTTCATTGAAAGTATGAGTTCTAAATGAATGAGGTGTCGTGTCCTGATGTTCTAAACTGAAGAATTTAGCTATTGTATACGGCCATTCTTCAAAGTGGTAGATAAGATCTCATTTGTGTTGCATGCAAAAGGCAAGTCTTTATCATTGCCAAGAGTACATAATATAAGAGTGTGCCACTAGGCACACTCTGTGTTATCAGAGCAAAAACTATGGTCTGCTCGCTAACGGCCCACCCCCCCCCCCGCAAATCAAACCCAACACTTCAAAGAATTTTGAGCGCTATGTTTGTGTTCTAAAGCTCGAAGCAGGCACAAAATTCGCTCACGCACTGCTTGTGTTTTCGAGCTTAAGCACATAAACATAGAGCGAGTGAGCGTACCCCCGTTTCGACTAGGTACTGATTTGCGGGGGGAGGTCACTAGTGTCTGATTTGCGGGGGGGGGTGGGCCGTTAGCGTGCAGGAGCAGGACATAGTTTTTGCTCTGATAACATAGAGCTTGCCTAGTGGCATACTCTTATTATCCGCCTGCGGTATACTTGTAATGGGTTGACCCATCTGACTTCCTATGTTTTGCATGTAAATTGCTTGGCGCGGAGGATTTCCGTTCTATCTTCTACACATGTCCCTGTTACGCAGGTTTTTTTGCCCAACAATTTTTCTACGATTTTGCAATTTTTAGAGCATCATTACAGTCAATTTAGTTAATCTTCAACGTCCTGTAAATTGTTTTGCAAACCATCACTCTCTGCCTTTTCTCATATTACCGAAAATCGGGCGTTATTTGCCTGCCACTTGATTGGCAGAGGTTTAACAGATCAATAAATCGCTAAAACTGATGTTACAATTTTCGTGTGCAAAGACTGATTTTGCGCTTGCACTGTATTTATTTCATTAGTGTTTGCTTTGCTTCAGAATTTAGATAAAATAAATTGTTTAAAATAAACATATATTGATAAATGATAACTTTCTCTCTCGTAGTTTACTCGATAAAATCGCTATAGTCAGAGTAGTGTAGTGGCTAGGGTGTCCGCTTGGCACTGTTCCGGACACAGATCGAATCCTTCTTCCGGTATAATTTTAGTTTCACAATTGGCAGTGGCAAATGGCAATAAAATATCCCGTCGGGAAGTTGAAACTAGTCAAAAGCTAACGTCACCGTACACTAGAACAGTATGATGAAAACAAACAAAACGTTGAACACATAAATCCCAAACTCTACGGCGGTATTATTCCCCTTTTAAGGGTAACTTGTTATTATGTACTCTTGTCATTGCTTACACAATTATTTGAAGGAAAGGAAACTACTGAATAGATATCTGAATTTCTTACTTTTTACGCTGCCCTCAATCCTATTTAAATTGTAAGCCTACTTGGAGGTTGTAATTCACTAGAATGTGTCCAACATGCTACAACATTAGAAACATTTTCGTCGTAGCGCAATTCTAGCTTTGACTATCCTCACAAACTCTCTGTAATAAACTATTCGCTATTATACAACGTGCTTCTGTGGCAGTAGTCAATTCATAACAGATTAGTGCTGTAATTCAATTAGGACTGATTTGCTGAAATGTTTCTGTTTCAGGAATTCATGCTCAAATATTTGGTAGCAGGATAATGTGTATGTTTACAATTTATATGGTATTCGATTGCTTTGCTTTAGAGCTTTGGATATCAGCAAGAGTACATAATGATAAAAGTAATCCACTAGGCAAACTTAGTGCTGGGACCGGTTCCAAAAGAACCGGTAGAACCGGAACCGGAACCGGAACCGGAACCGGTAGGATTTTTAGAACCGGAACCGGAACCGGAACCGGAACCGGAACCGGTGGCTTTTGGAACCGGCCGGTTCTAGTGTTAATTTTGGCTGTTTAAAACTTCAAACAAGGTTTATTTTTTAAATTTTAAAATTTTCTTAAGAATTTGAATTTAGCATTTGGAATTTAACTTTATTTTGGTACTTCTATTTAGTTATGAAATTTTGTTTTTGAAATGTGTAAATGGCGGAAGATTTGATAGGCTATCAATTTTACGATGTCTTTAATAACAGTTTTCAGTCAATGCTTTAAGTTTTCTGAAAAGGTTATAAAACAAGAAAAACTAAGGTGTATTCAGTGTTAACTCTTCTTTAAGGATGACAAAGGTAAGCATTAAGGATTTGATGCTTTACGGCAGCTCTTCCAGCTTTAGCTGTTGCCTCTGCAATTTTGTGTGCTATGCTAACTTCAACTGAAGCAAACCAGTATACTGAAGGCGCAACCCCAGATTCAAGGTTAAGCTGAACAACAGTATCCCTGAGGTACCGTTCTTATTTAATTAATAGCAATTGGCTAGCGCTACCGAAAAAAATGCCTTTATGGTCTATTAAAAATTTTCATATTTCATAGTCATATTTTAGTACTTTTTGCTTATATATAGGTTTAGGATTTGATAGGGAATAGCGCTCTTTTGTTACAAATTTGTTTATTTCAGCTACACAAATTAAAACAAATTCTATGTAAAATAATAACTTAGCAACTTGATTTTATTTATTGTAACATACAATTTTTGGTTTTAAAAGTATGAAGTTAGTTGTACCTGTGTGCTGTATAAGTGCTCGAAAAGTTGTAATTCTCGTTCAACGATTTTCCCCAATGTTTTCTGCTATAGTTTTTGATCTCAAAAAATCTTCGACCCCGAGATGAGATTAGCTGCTTTTTCAATGATTAAGCTTTGTAATGTTGTAACTGTAGCTGTTGAATCGATAAGCAAATTTTATTGGACTGCTTGAAATTGGTCGAGGAAAGTTCTGTGCGACGTTCGCTTTCTGAAGGGCAGTAGCTAAATGTTTATCTAGATTGAGAATACTTAGTATGTTGGTATAAGCTTTGGTAGCTAAAATTTCCTCAACATATTGGTAAAAATGAAACAGACCATATCTTTTTCACAGTAAATCTTTGTATGTAAATTTGTGTGTAAATAGTAAAAAGTAAGCAGAAACACTGTTTAAAAACACGTTCATAGATAGCTTTGTGTAGTTAAATATATTAAGTTTTTATAGCAATTGTCAAAAAAATTAAAAAATCGTGCGATTTTAGCTTTTTTATCAAAAATACCAATTGGAACCGGAACCGGTAGCTAGAACCGGAACCGGAACCGGAACCGGAACCGGAACCGGAACCGGTAGTAAAGAACCGGAACCGGAACCGGTTTCAAAAATCGGAACCGGTCCCAGCACTAGGCAAACTCTATGTTATCAGAGCAAAAACTATGCTTTGTTCGCTTATGGCCCACTCCCCCGCAAATTAGACCCACCATTTCAAAGAAATTAGCACAATGTTTGTGCTCTAAACCTCGCAACAGACGCACACTGAACCAACTGAGTAGTGATGTGGATCGGATCGGATCGGCAACTAGAAATTTACCCGATCCGATCCAGCAAAAGTATTCGTCGATCCGATCCGATCCGACCTGATCCCGGTCCGATCCGGCGATCCGAAATGATTTCTTCAAAAACCTAAATGGAACTAGACTTAAAGTCGGTTTTTGCCTTGTCAAGCCAAGCATATCTTACACACTAGCTTCACTAAAATTTCTTCATTTGATCATTCCGAAATACTAAAGCGTAATTGTGTAAAATTGTATAGATTAAGCAAAAGAAGTAAAATTACTCAAAATAGTGAGGCAGATGATAATCGTGGCCTGCCTATAAACATACAAATTTAACAATACCAGTTTAAGATAATACAAACTTAACATATCAGTTAAAACTATAATTTTGATGTTTAATTCCAATTTGAAGTAAAATTTATTAACTTGATGTTCCAGACACCGAAATTGAAGTTATAATTTTTACATTTTTTCTCGGAAACTGAATCTGAAACTTGTACAGCGAAAACAGACTAAACGGCTCTTGCTAAAAGCTTTTAAAAACATTGCGGGAAGTAAATTTTGTATGAACACAGAGTTTGACTCCTTCGAGTTTTGGAATAAAGCCACAAAGAGTTCAACGACAAAACTTCGCTCCGAAATTCTGACAACAGTAAGCAACATTAATTACAGAGAGTTATGCATCAATTCATTGATTAATTCATTTTTCATTACTACTTAGCAGCATGCGGGTCTTGCTTCTGCACTTTGATGACAGATTGCAGATATATTGCATAAAATTATATAGTATGTAAAAGTATTATATTCCTGTAATAAGTTGTTACCTACTGAATGCTAAGAGACTCAAAACCAAAAACAAGTTTGGTTGGTATGTATTATGTACTCTTGGTAGAAAGAAAATATTGGACTAACAGCGTAAGCACCAAACAGTGCAGTGATCGAAGTCAAGTTCAGTCACAAATAGGCGTTTGGTACGGTGTAATTTTATGTGATGTTGGATATCAAGTCGGATTGCCGATCCGCCTGACCCAAGCGATCCGATCCGATCCGATCTTCGGATCGCGGACCGGATAGATTTTACCTATCCGATCCAGATCACTACAACTGAGTAGTTGTATTTTCACAGGGCTGGTCTTCAGGGCTCAGCGCCCACCTTCTCAGAAGTCAACTACTTCACCTTTGTCACGTGCATCAACAGGCACACAAGGTTAATAATTTCTAATATGGCATAGTTCTATTTCAGCACACTTCAGAAGCGATAATAGAAATGCTAGAACTTCGTGTAATGCTCGGACAACCACTGTGCGTCCAACGACAGCGACAGCGTGGGAATGGGATAGGTACAGAAATCGCCAAACGATAAGGAGTAATGCACATATTGGGTTACCGTATAATGTTTATGCGTCAACAAGGCGTCCGATGACATTACTGCCACTGGAAGTGGCCAGAAATCATCCCGAACAATGGAGAGCTCCAGACATTGGTTGGCCATTTAACATTCGAGTGTCAACCATGCGTCCAAGGACGCTCATGCCAGTGGAAGTAGCCAGGAATCGTCCCGATCTATGGCAAAATCCACTACCTTCTCCACATCCTCGTTTTGCCTTGCCTGAAAATGCACCCTCTTACCTTAGTCCTGACCAGCGAAGGAGACGTCGACCCTGCAAACACAAATAATATCAATAGTATAAGGTGAAATAAAATCTTACATGTGATTTATTTGCTGTTGGGACTAGCCCTAGCTAGGGTTGCGCCCACAGATAAAGAAGGGGGCCTCGCCGAAGCCGCCCACAAGGAATATCAAAATTTGTTTTCGGCTACAAGGGGTAAGAAATTCGGCTACAAGGGATAAGAAATTGCCCAAAAAGTAAGTATCCAGACACAACTTTTCAAAAATATTCCGGCGTCGGTGGATTTTTCAGTAATAAATGGCTATTTTTTGCTAAAAATCGTCCAAAAAAATGTTGTTTTTGCTTAAACATCGCTGTTCTTATTTAAAAATTTGCAAAAATGGTTAAAACAGTTTAAATTTAGCTTGCAAATTGCATATGGATAAAATTGCTTCCACAAGGAGGACTTCCAAATTGGCTACCACTCGGGTCAGTGAACTTTAACCTCTCGTTCAGATCTGGTTGCGCAACTAAATTTGCGGGGCCAAAGCCGGGAGGCAGATCGAGTCTGCAAAGCCGTGTCGAGGCAGGGCGTTGTCTGGAGAGGGACCACTATCATTCACAGGCTCGTTTAGAAGGCCCTGTCTAGCGAAAACCTCGGTCCACCTCCACCAACAACGTTAACATTATCATCGACATAGTCTGGATCCCTAAGTCCTACAGTCATAAACCATTATCAGATGATAAAAATCAAGATCAATATCAGTCAGATTAATACAAACTAAGATTAATCGGTCAGTCTAGATTGTACATGAAACACATACAATCCAAAATCTAGCTAGCAGCTGAAGTGGGTCTCTTGCGCAATCCCCCCCAGCCCTAACTTTTGATTTTTTGACCAATAACTTTGAAATTTTCTATGGGTGCATAAAATTTTAAATTTTTGTTTGGTAAGGGGGGACCAAGGGGAACCGAAAAATTTTTTGAAAAAAATTTGCTGAAAAGTTGCATACAGGAGTGTTCGGGGGCGCTGAGCACGAATCTGAAATCCGTTTTTCGATTCAACTTTTCGTTAGCTCAGTATAAGCTTACATGTTAAGCTTACATCTTTAGCTAAGTTGAACGTACGTGTCTTCGCGCCGATCGGGAGTGAGAGCATAAAACGGCGGGTAAGCATTCCCCATTGCGAAATCCGTAGATGATGTAGATCTGGGAAAAAGGAAAATCGGTAGGTCTGTATTGAAATGTCCCATCCGCCACCCACTGACTGGATAGATGGAGAGTTTCCAGGTCCGATCTGCTGCAGAAAACTAGGAATGGGGGATTTTCTTGCTGTAAAATCAGAAATGATTCTTCAAAATAGGGATTTTCAGGGGCGATCGCAGTTCTTCCGCGATAAGTGGTCTTCAATTCACGGGGAATTTCAGGAATACTTGAACTCACTGGATATTTGGATTTTAAGGATCGGTACAGTGTTGATCGGATTTGCTTAAAAGCTGGCATGGCATCTTCCACATGAGCTCGTAACTCTGGATCGTTGGTGTGGTCCGCAGATACCTAGAATCAAAATAACCTAAGATAACCAAAATTGCAAGTGAAACTAGCGAAGTAGCGAG
Source organism: Trissonchulus latispiculum (assembly GCA_030248195.1). Classification (NCBI taxonomy): domain Eukaryota; kingdom Metazoa; phylum Nematoda; class Enoplea; order Enoplida; family Ironidae; genus Trissonchulus; species Trissonchulus latispiculum. The sequence goes on from JASAND010016753.1 coordinate 20,044, forward strand.
AATGGGTTGTCACTGCTTTTTCCCTTGGGGACACGGATTTTTTTCCTTAAAATTCGTAAATCCGAAATCAGGAAATTTTCCGGAGATTTCGATTTTAGTTTCGAAATCAGCGTGGTCGAATTACCCTATTACCAACTGTTGAGAAAATCGGAGGCAAAAAATTTTTACGGTTCCCTTCTTCCCCCCTTACCATCATAAAAAATTCTGGGATTCGCCATTCCCGGAATCCGGGAAATATCGGACTGCCCGCGCTTCAGTAAAGGCTTCACCCCACCCAAAGTAATGAAGGAATAAAATAAAATACAGAACTCTAACTATGATGCTCCCAATTAAAAACCGGAAAACCATTTTTGTGAGTTTAGCAGCTCTGATTCTGGATTCCGTGGATCTCGTGGAGTCCGAGGGCTACGCCCCAACATGTATACAATATACATATACTACATCCCATATACTGTTTACTAGAGTTGAATGGGGGCTTGTATTTTGTATGGCTCATTATTTACCATACAGCTCAAAATTAATATAGCTAGCTTCAATATTGCATATTGAATTTAGCGTATAGGTACCTTTCCATTCCAGCATTCCATCAAATCACCCTTTTTACTAAAATCGAAGTGTTTTAACATTAAAACTTATTTCCATTAAAATTTTGTATACGCTTACTTTTGCAACAACTGTTTCGTAGGCGGAGCGGGGCCGCTTTCCTGATCGCTTTACATCATCTTTAGCACAGAGTTGGGCCTGTCATGCTTTGAATTCTGGGATGGGCATTCCAGTGCAAAAATGATGGTTTTTCGGATTTTCTGGATCCACATTGTAATAGCCACCGTGGACTGACACTGAAGGGACTGGACAAAATTCTGGATTCTGTCGTTTCAGATTAGAGCAAGTGCCGCAGTTGAAAATAACGGAACCATTTCTAACTTTCTCCTTGGTAAAATAAAACACTTTGTCCGGATTTGCAATACCATAATGTATTGCAATATTTTAACCTTTAGAGGAAATGGCATACTCTACACGGAATGCCTGAGCCATTACAATACTGTGGATAGACTGACTATCTCATATGTAATAATATGGTGTCTTCATAAACTTTAATTTGATTGGACGAATGTTGTCACGTGAATCAATTTCTTGTCCTCAGTTTAAAGTTTACGTCAACTTAAAATCAATGTTAATGAGACCCTGTGTATGGTAAAATCGTCGCCTCAAACGATTGTTTAGCACAAAATTTGCTGATTTTATTAAAAGAAAAATTAAGGTTGTAAAGTAAGACATTAAGGCTGTAAAGTGAGACAGTTAGGTTGGAAAGTGAGACAGTTAGGTTGGAAAGTGAGATATGTAGGTTGGAAAGTGAGACACGTAGGTTGGAAAGTGAGACGGGTTGGAATGTGAGACTAAGCCTTTCGAGCTTCAACAAGTGAAGATACAAGCGAGTGAGCATACACAAATGTGTACCAGGTACTCATTTGTGGGAGGAGTCCTGGGGTCTAATTTATGTAGGGGGTCAGCCGTTATCGTGCAGATCATGTCCCCGGCCTTAATAAGTATAGGTTGTTGCACAACATAGAGTGCACTAGCTGATTTACAGGCACGCTAAGCGAAACTGCAAGGGGTTGAAAATATTTAACAGTTGATTTCAATATGAAAGATTTGATCTTCCGTTGCAAGGGATGGCTGCACATTTTGCAGCTCATTTATAAGAGTACCTATTTAGAATGTTCATCCTGGATTCTAACTGGAAACGATGGGTAGACCCAATCGTTAGGTACTCAAATGGCACTTTTCCAGTACTCAAACGGCACTTTCTGTACTCAAATGGCACTAAACTATAAGAAAGGTGGTCTTACATTTACGGATAAGTTTCAAAACATAAATCAGATAATGAAAAATCCTAATTAAGAAGGAATTGTCCTAACAATAACAAGTAGCCAATAGGAAACTGCACGTTAAGTTAAGGGCATGAAAAGTTTTACAAGTTAATTGCTTTACTACAGTTAATTTGCTAATTGTTAATTTTGTACCAGATATATATGTTATGTTGAAAGTTAATTGTTACGCTACAGTAATTTGTAGCTAAGTAGAGTTAGTTTTGCAGCACTTGTATTTGTTTACAGTTTATGCTTTTCGAAATATGCGTACGTGTGCCATGTCTTGAGCTTTCTAATATTTAAATACAGTTTCGGGAACTACAGTTTGGTGCCATTTGAGTATAGCTGAGTGATATTTGTGCACAGTTGAGTGCCATTTGAAGACATCCAAGTGCCTTTTGGGTACGGTGCCGTTTGAGTACAAAGGGTGTCTTTTGAGCACTGGTGCCGTTTGAGTATAGAATCGACCCAATAACCGCTGCCTGCCACACCAAGAACAACAAGGATAGATTGCCCCCTCTTACTCGCTAGGGGTTACCAGGCGAGTGGTAAGAACTTTGACAAGGTATATATTCTTTCTTTTTGACTTGGTAATTTTATCGGGCACAATTGGCTGTTTGAATAAGTTAAGTGTTTATGTGCAAATTAATTTTAGAATTTCCAGCAATTCATAAAACGTTTCAGGAATTTATTAGCTTAAAATTTCGATTGTTAACCAAATTGACAACTAACTTTTGTTAATTTGCTGTTTGCTGATAATAATGTTGGAATTTGACGATGCGAATATTTATTGTAGTGACATTAGCTAAGGCTAATTAGTTTGACAGATTTTTGTTATATAATGATAATAAATGCTGAGCTAAAATAGGTACATTTGGCGCACTGCGTTGTTTCGAACCAAATATACTGTATTCGGCGATTTTGTTGCTTTGCTGCTAAGATCTGGTGCTCCATCTCCACCGCCTACTTTGCCGTCATCTGCAGAATGCTATGAAAAACTGTGTAATTGAGAGATAATCTGGCTTCTGCGCGAAAAACTGTTATCGGAAACAGCGGCAAAAAGACAAAACCTAGAAAATTCGAAAGTCTGGTGACCAAGTTTCTGTAAGCCACAACAAAACAGGGAAAAGTGAATGGTAATGGTTGGTTTGGTTGGCAATTTTCGCCAATCAGAAAGCTATTTTTATGTGACACGATGGGGATAAAGATACTGAGGTAACAACAACTTTGGTTTTCACTCTAGATTTTCCTTTTCGACTAAAGCACTGACAGATGGCTTACTTTTAACAAGAAAATATAACAACGGCCTCTTTTGTCTTGATTGTAATTGATGATCAGGATTTTTAGGTTTTCGAATTTGCGTCAACTATGCGCCCCGCCTATTTTAAGTTGCGCCCCGTTAATAAATTTTGCGTCCAGAAAAATTAAATGTTAATACATATGCACTGCACATACGAATATTGAAAATCGAGACAACGATAAAATTTATACCTTGTCCGATATTCTTTGTTCTTATGTAATTTTTAATAGAATAATCCGGGCCTAAACCGATGTTTTGAAATCCGTGGGAATTGCCAAAGTTTTTAATGTTGAAGATTTTCCTCTCGTATACATTATTTTAGGGGTCTTCGAACAATAGGTATTTAGTAATCTTTAAGAGACGGTTGCTTTCTGCGCACATTTTTGTGTCCATACTATGTCTGTGAAGCTCACCCTCTTCATGTCTGATTAACTCTTAGCAGGAAATCTTCTGAAAAATGTTTGTTTACAGTCCTCAAAGACCTCAAAGATAAAGTCCTCAAAGGGTTTGCCAAGTTATGTCCATGCCAACAGAGGAACTACAAAAATTCGTCCAATTCTTCGCGAATAAAGAAATTGGTTGGCGGTTTATTCCCGAAAGAACCCCTTGGGTTGGGGGTTTTTACGATACGGTTTTTACGGTAAAGATTGGTCAGTCTTATATACAAATCCACCAGGAAAACTTAGTGGAGGGCTACTATTACCAACGATGCTCTTCATACCTTGGTCTGCCAAACTGAGCCTGTGCTGAATACCAAGCCGCTAATATCCTTATCAAACGAGTCTCCGGATATCCAGACTCTAACCCCTCCTGATTTTATGTCCCCGTTTAATTACCTTAATATGCCTCATTCTGTAGATGAGGAGGGGGACCCATACAATGAATTCATAGCGGAGCCAACACTCCGACTGTCTTCATAGTTTGGGGCCCCTCTCATCTACAGAAGGAGGCATATTAGGACGATTAGACGGGTTTACAAAATAAACAGGGATTAGAGAGAGTCTGAATATCCGGAGACTCGTTTGATAGGGATATCCAGACTGACTGCCAGATTGCCTATGATCAAGAGTATATAATAACTAAGACTGTGACAAGCGTCAAGCTCATAGCTATTTATTAGGCTTGTGACATCATCTGCACGACACATCTAAAGCTCAAAAACACAACTATATAGTCAGTCGGTTCAAAGTGCGCCTGTTGCGAACTTCAGCACACAAACATAGCATGCAAATTTCTAAGTGATGGGTCTAATTTGTTGGGGGCTGGTCAGCCGTTATCGTGCAGATGATGTCGCAAGCGTAATAACTTTCAGCTTGTCGCTTGTCACAATCTTAGTTGTTATGTACTCTTGATATAATCTATATACACTAGGACTAGCCAACTACAAGCTAAAACAAAGTAAACTACTGCCCTTTATTACATTACAATTCAACCCTAGACTGTACAGGAATGTTTCACATAAAACTAAGGGTCTGTAAAAAACTAGCATTTTTGTTATAAACAGGTATATGAGTGTATCTCTCCCAACGCTTAGGTTCTACACTCCGGTGTCTGAGGTGGTGCGTTCCACTGTGATGCAAATTTGTTCATCAGCGCAATCAGACAGATCATGCAGTGAAAATGGAAGCAGATGCTCATCGGATAGGTGATCTCAGTCATGGCAAACCAGGCCTCACTGGGATAGAACTGGGTTGCCGTCAGATGGATCAGGGAGTAGTGTCTTCGTTCGTAGAACGCATTTATGATCCACATCAGCAGATTGTAGGCCGCCAGGATCATGGAGATCTCCGTGATCAGCTTTCCCAGCTGCCGCCTTTCCAGCTTCCAGTTCACGATGTTTAGCTTAGTCTTATCGTGCCGCGTCGATTCGGTGGAGAAGGCTTTAGTGATGAACATTGTCTGCAGAAAGACCTGAATCACGTTGGATACCACTTCGAATCCGACGACCAGTTTGAGCTTAATCACGGAGGAATCGCTCTGTTCCCAGGGATATGCGATGGCGGAGAGGGCAAAGGCTGACAGGGTCATCAGTCCGAACAGGGTGATCAGTAGCAGGGCTATGTCAATCTTCTCATGTAGCTGAAGTCGTTTGGAGGGCTTCAGGTGACTGAGAAAATACAGGGCTGAAATGGTCAGACTGGACATGAAAAAATGCGTAAACATGGTGGCCATCTCGTACAGTCGGGCATACTCCACAATACTCTCATCGATCTGTTCCACGACCTTCTTCTGTACCGGCTGCGTCCCGTGGTGAGCCGCGGCGGAGTCCTCGAAACCCGACGAGCGGGCCACCTTACCCGCTGCGTGGTGCAACTGAGTGGACCGTTTGTAGGTCCACAGGGAAACGGCCAGCAGCGGAGCGCTGAGTACTGTTCCGATCAGCAGTCCCAGCCATGGCACGTTGCCGGGATCTTTGGTCGCCTTGACCGACTGCCGGCGCCATTCGGAAGCGGTGCGGCGAAATCGACGCTGAAAACCGACGGGCTGTCGAGCACTGCGACGACTGTGCTGAGTTGGTCGTTTAGGAGTGATGTCTTCAGCCGGTGACGGTGAATGGTTGTACTGGGCTGGTTCAGAGATGCTGTAACAACAAAAAACATATCAGATGTCTATAGAAATTAAAATACACAAATAAAATAAAGCATAAAAATCTAAATAAGCAAAACAATTAAAATTTTGTAAAAGTTTCGGTTCAGTATTTAGGAAGTATTCGAATTGGATCAGACAACATATAGAATAGAGGTCGGGGGAAAAATCAAGGTAGTCACTTTTTGGACTCTTCAGAACTACTCCGTGGAGCATCCGGCTATAAATTATTTTCTTATCAAGCCCTGTCTAGACTGTCATTTTGGTATATAATTCGCCTCTCTAGGTCCTGCCATTAATTAGTAATTAATGGTTAATTAGCCGGGGTAAAAAACCAATGGCGGGAAAAAACCAATAGATGGGGAAAAAGCCATCCCCAAATATTCGGCCAGGGTACCTCATATTATCGATTTTATGCATGCGACAGGTAAAATCGGCGTCGCTGACTTCCTACAGATATTTTTGCGATATTACTTAAGGTGAGAAAATCAAACATCAAAATTTGCAGCATCAACTGGCTAGCTTTCATCTAATTTGCCAGTTTCTATGTTAAAATGCAAAAATTTGTAAATCTTTCGAAATTCGATGAAATAAAATAAAATAAATGTTGCTTCAGTGTTTTTTCGTGTATTTATTTGTCCCAGAGTACTTCGCCAAGTCCAAATGCAAGTTTGGGAACGAACTCCAACTTAAGCTTGGTTCGATTGTGCCCGGGTGGCTCAATCGGTAGAGCGTTGGCCTAGACAGCCAAAGGTTGTGGGTTCGATCCCCACCTCGGGCCCGAATTTTTCGGGTCGGAGGTGCTGTAGTGACAATCTTAGTTTCGTTTGTTCTTTCATTTGAGCTGTTCACGTGAAAGAACCCATGCTATGTGAATGACTTTTGAGCAACTAATAACCATTTTTGGGAGTTTGGCAGCAAAAGCAAAAATTGGTTTTTCCCACCCCTTGGTTTTATTTTCCCATTTATTTAAAATTCTGCTGGCAGCTAGCCAGGCGTCGCCGGAAGACGAGACCGACATTTTTGGAAAGAGCACATCTTGTTGTTTCTATAGAAACTGTTAAAAGTTATTATCTAACTACTATGGAAAATTTTCTACAGGCCTTCAAAAATAAGCAAATTTTGAATTTTGGGGGGGGTCTAAAATGCCAACATTTTCAAAATGTCAAAAAATGTTCAAAAGTGGTCCGATTTTGCTCAAATTTCATGTGGTAGGTGGGATGGGCCCTGCCAACCTGCACGCCAAATTTGAGCCCGCTAGCTCATCCCCACCGCCCAAACGGGGGGCTGGTTTTCCCCCCACCACTTGCGGGTTGGTTTTTCCCCCACCACTTGCGGGTTGGTTTTCCCCCCACCACTTGAGGGTTGGTTTTTGCCCCCACCACTTGCGGGTTGGTTTGTTTCCCCTGACCTCTACACAATGCAAAATGAAAGCACGAACAAAACTAAGATGTGTCACTCACTACTACAGTTAAATTCAATGAATGTTGTATCACCGTAAAACCAATACTTGTGTTATTGTGCTTCAAAAGCTACCTTCAAAATTCATAACATGAATAATATGAATTACAAAATTTACTCTAAATACCGCCTATGTTCAGGTAACGGCGTCCAATTAATATCGCCATTGGTTGAGTGGGATTTTGGGATCTCTTCCACCTGGATGCTGAGCGGAGTCAGCTCATTCTCCTTTGTGACTGAGGTCAAACTTTCCGCCGGATGAACCACCGAGACCACCTTGGCGTTCACAGAGCTATCCTGTTCCGCATGATACCAGAGAGTAAAGAAGACGGCTGAAAAAGAATTGTCAACAGCAGTTTAGGGAAAGTGTGGAGACTGCGTAAGGTATCTGCCTTGAGGAGCTGCCCCCTCTCTCCTACATGGTTACAGTCATCATTCCACGTGATACTTCAGGCGCTGTGTATCTGGGGATGAGCACTGGCATCCTAGACCCTACCCTGACTAGGGTAGGATAATTCTCCGGGACTTACCTTTACCGTTATATTTAATAACAGAGTCTATTCAAGTCTGACTATTTGCTTCAAACAAATTAACTAGGGAACGTTGCTTAAAGGAATTGCATAAATAGTATCAAAGCAAACGTTAATTATGACAGATTGAGTTAAACACTGGAACTGATGTCTGTGATAACTTGATAAGCAACATCTGGGAACAGAAATGCTATAAATAAACGTAATTTCTCTTTCTGTATACTAATTTGTACTTTCGTAGAAATAATAAATAAGATTACTAATAAAATGGAGGGGGGGTCTCTTATACGCGAAGAATCTATACTAAACGGATTTCACTCTCTGCTTCGCCGAGAAAGGCATGTTTACGAGTCAAGGGTGCTAAATATGCGTGAAGAGTTAAGAGGAATGTCAAGCTAGAGTAAAGTTAAACGAGCTTAAACTTCAACTTTACTGTAACCCTACTCTTTCCTGAAGAGGTCCTATGGAATTTTTAAAACGCAATATACACATAGGTATAAAATATGACAAATAAGGTTTTCGATTTCGATTCAAACTTTAGATATCCCAAACTTTCATCACATTTCTTACTGTTCAAGGTTAGGACAAACTCCACAGTCAGAGCATATCCGAGCGGTTGGATCCATTCATGATGGTGAGTTTCGTAGTACTCAAAATTGGTCTGATTCATGCATCGCTGATTCGCCGGCAGCAAGCCATCCGATGCGATGTCGCGTTGATAGTTTTTATTCTCTATTGCCTCTTTCATGGTAATTTGAAAGTATAGTACAAAATTCAGGGCTATAATCCACATTAGAGCTGACATTTTGTCCAGCGTTGCTTTGACTGCCCCTTTACGATGATAGAATGTTACCATTAACTGTAGCCAGGTGTGCAGCATCAGCGCTATAGAATACAGTATATCTCCAATCAGGGCATAGCTTTGCATATCCCCGCCTTTTGTGAATGTCTGCAGACCCGTGTCACAAAACTGTATGAGCACTGTACGAGCAAAGGTCCAACCAAAGTACAGGGAAATTAGCATGGCCACAAATGTAGTCCCGTACAGTAAATGATTCTGCACATGATCCCGTTTATACTCAGGCAACTCGGTGCAACAAATGAACCCCCCAAAATCCTGGGACACCCGCCACTTAAAGTCTTGCCAGGTCGGTCTCAGGCGATCTCGAATGAAGATCTGCCAGATCCAATATATCACCTCAATGAATACCATACAGGAAAAGGCATACTGATAGTGTCGGGAGATGAACCGCTGAGACAGACTCGAATGGACCCTGATATGACCGTTTGCGCCCAGAACCAGACCGGAGAGAAAGATAAATAAAAGCCAGAGGAGACTTATAAACTGATGATTTCGACCGGCAGCGTTGGCTGCCACAAAGGGCGACAGAATCCCGTAGGCTTTTCGCATCATGGAGCGAGGTACCTTCAGGACAATTGAGGCAGCGCGCAGGCGAGACATTCTCAGAAGAATATGACGTATGGTACAAAAATTAAGCTAAACAGAAACCAAAATAGAAATGCAAACATTTATCACAAAGTAATGGAAATTAAATTTAATGAGCGCTTTAATTTTAAAAAATGTGGTCTGACTGAAGCTACACGATTTTTAGTTGCACAGTCACAATAAGAAAAAACGTTTGAAACATTTCAAACGTTTAAAAACATTTCTTAAACGTAGTCCTACTGGCTACTGCTGTAACACCCACTGCTACCTGCTGCTATATGAATATATTCAGTGAATATGAAGCAGCGGGGCGTTTCACAAAGGGCTCATAGCGCTAAGAGCTCCTAAATTTATGACTTATGAGAAAAGTTAGGAGAATAGTGTTTCACGAAGAGCTCCTAAACTAAGAGACCTCCTAAATCGGCTCTTAAAATTAGGAGCCCAAAATCGGGCTCATATTGCACTCTCAAGTGCTAATTGTTGAAATATTTAGTCTAGACAAAAGTGCAATATATTGTATTTTTCCAGAAAAGTACTGTAAAAGCTTGTTAGTCATTTTATGAGCTTAACTGCTGAATATATCGTATAAATATATAATAGTAAATACATGGAATTTCGTCGCTACTTTTGTCAAATACTTTTGTCCAGCACACCTCATAAGTTCCCAGCGTGAAGGTGCTTAGAAAGTTAAGAGAAAGGTGCTAAGAGGTGGTTATGAGCGAACGTCTAGGAGCAGTTTAAGGTGGTGATTCCTTTTGGGCACATATTGTTATTTGACGGCGTAAATCAAGATCAAATTTGATGAAACTTTCCGAAATAAGTTCTTTTAGCGTTCTAACACCCTCCGCGCAATCCCGATTCAAAAATTCGAGATTTCCGGTCAGAATGGATTTTCCCAATTTCTGAACGTTTGGCACCAGCTATGCACTTATGGCTATATTCATTCGAAAGATCTCATTGAGCTTCACATTTTTGCTTTTTAAAGCAAGTTTCTAACTTTTCTCTACCGTGAGATATAACCGATTTTCTTGTTTTGGCGTCGAAAACTTGTCATTTTTGCAGAAATCAAATAATCCAACATTTCTTGAACTACACAAGCCGTAAAATCAAACTAAGGGCGTCGATCTGAAGGTCTCACATGGACAAATTATCCGACGCATGATCGTCTTCCAACTGCTATCCTGTTGACTGCTATCATAAAAAATGTAGGTTTTGCAAAAAAAAAACCAATTTTTTTCCAAAGGCTGTGGAGCATTCACCATGCAAGTTGGAGGGCTGCTACTGAACAAATGTGTTCTGCACAAATATACCCAGGGACGATTTTTTAGTTGCCCCGATTGCTGCTTTCTAGCTAAAGTAATCGCTTGATAAATTTGGAAAAAGTTGGCAAAATACAGGTTGCGCACACATTTCAGCTTATTTCTCTGCAACGAAGAGCGATTTCACAATAAATAAAAAATCGTCCCCAGGTATTTGATGGAGGTATCGAATGATATAACCGATGTCTCGCGAAAAAATTTACTTGAGTCTGCAAAAATTCTGAAAAATTAAACTTCTTCTAAAATGTGTTAAAAATATTTTAGAAAGGCAACATTAGTTTCGTGGCATGCATTAAAAAGAGAAAATGTCAGGCTACATTTTGATATAAAAATGGCTTCTTAATTCCAAGTAATGAATGAGTAATAATGGTGCAAACATTGTGTGACCAAAGGGAATCACCACCTTAAGAGGAGCTTTGTGAAACAGTTTAGGAGCCGCTCATAAATTGCTCGTAAACTGCTCATAAGAGATAAGATAAGAGGGACTTAGGAGCTAGATTTAGGAGCCCTTTGTGAAACGCCCTATCAATTTTATTTTGCATGCGGCAAACTTAGTATACAAGAACCAAAAATGTTCCTTCGTCGCATGTATATATTGCAGGCGCACCCATTTGATACCGATTCGGCCAGCAGTTAGCTCAAATCGTGCAGGAAGAAACAGTGAGAGGTTTGGTTCACTTTACCAGCAATTAGCCAGTGGGCATATTTTGTGCTGTTCATCTGCCTGGTCCTGCAAGCGGGCCCGTGAAACACAGGCCGTTTAGTAATAGACCTGTATCCTTAACCAGGTCCTCTTGCCTTCAAAAATGTCAAAAATTTCATATCCTCGCTTTTGGCTAATTAGAAAAATAATCACAAAGATCGACCCGCTCGGCCACGAAATATTGGGCCATCACTAGTGGAGACTGGAGATGCACTGTGGGAGATGTTAAAGTTTTTAACGATATACTCCAAGTCTACCATCGAAGAGCCAGCAAAAAAGTTGTAGGTAAATGCTACCTTTTGGCCTGCTGAGAGTTTAAGCAAACACGGATGCACAGGAAGCATAGAACACTTCTGACATCTGAAACTGAAGTGGAACAAAAGCTGAAGAGATTTATACAAATATACTCAGCATGTGCATTCAGCCAGCAACTTTGTTTTTTGTTACTTGTGTAGTCTTGAAGACTTCATCACTTAAGGGGGGGCTACTAAAATCGACTTGTCCCGACTTTGTCCGATTGGCCTACTTTTTGGCGAAGATGTAGAGCATGGGTGTGGTCAAAAAATATCGGGTACTGAGGTCTTAGCTGCCTTCCAGCCATGTGCAGCCGTCGCGTTTATGTGCCCGACAACCCGTTTTTCACAACTACCAACATAATTAATTAAAAATTTCTGCTGGATGCAAGACCGTAGCTTCAAAGTTGGCATTTGCAAATATGATTTGGCACATGTGCCCCTATCGGCAGAAAAATACTAGACGTCTGTATCTTATCTGCATCTCTGGGAATTACTCTTCAAAGTTGAAGTTTCGGCCAAAATTTAAAAATTTTTGGCTAACGAAAGGAAAATTTTATTACTGGTGCGAGCTATAAGGCTGTAATTTGGCATAGTAGGAGGCCCTATAGGAGTACTCATTTGTGCCAAGTGGCAAGAAATTCTGCCGCGTGGAAAAATTTTTATATCAACTTTAATCTTCAAAAATTGCCGAAACCGCCATTTTCAGTCTGTAGGATCCCGTGTAGAGGCTTTCTGCAGCCATGGAAGTCGCAAACCTTCACTAATCGAGCTGAAATCGTTTGTGGGTGTGTTTTCGACCACGCTGAGTTCAAATATCTTAAAAAATTTTAATTTCAAAAAATTTGATTTTTTCGATTACTGGGGTATCATTGTCCCAAAAAGGCGATTTTGACAATTTTTGAAGATTAAAGTTGACATAAAAATTTTTTCACGCGGCAGAATTTCTTGCCATTTGGCACAAATGAGTACTCCTATAGGGCCTCCTTTTATGCCAAATTACAGCCTTATTGCTCGCACCAGTAATAAAATTTTCCTTTCGTTAGCCAAAAATTTTTAAATTTTGGTCGAAACTTCAACTTTGAAGAGTAATTCCCAGAGATGCAGATAAGATACAGAAGTCTAGTATTTTTCTGCCTATAGGGGCACATGTGCCAAATCATATTTGCAAATGGCAACTTTGAAGCTACGGTCTTGCATCCAGCAGAAATTTTTAATTAATTATGTTGGGAGTTGCGAAAAACGGGGGGTCGGGCACATAAATCCGACGGCTGCACATGGCTGGAAGGCAGCTAAGACCTCAGTACCCGATATGTTTTTGACCACACCCATGCTCTATATCTTCGCCAAAAAGTAGGCCAATCGGACAAAGTCGGGGCAAACCTTTAGTAGCTCCCCCCTTAATTGAGCAACAGTGATCCGATCAGAATACACGAATCTCGCTCAAAAGGCTATAAATAATTAGGATTCTCGTAGTTCTGGTCTATTCCATACTATATAACAAAACCAAACGATACTAAGAAATTACGTTTGAGTAACAAAAATAAACCTAAGCAGGTCACCTTTTGAAAATTTTAACCCTACCCTGAGAAACCTGGAAACCCCGCCCTTATTTCTAAAGGTCACAAAATTAGGAATCAAACTGTTTTGCTGACTTCAGAGGAACATTAACCTGCATCCGCTCAAAAATAGAAGTTTGATAGACTTAGGTGCAAAACAAATTCCTTTGTTAATGATCATAAGGCGCACACATAAATGGATAACATTAAATGCGAAAGCTTCAGTAGCTTTAGTTCAATTAGCAGATTAAATTCGTCCATATGGAAATAATTGTGTTCAGATGCGTATAATGTATGTAGTGTTAGTTGGTTACGTAAGGGGAGTTCTGTTCTATCAGATATCAAACCTAATTGCAGGAAATGCAAAGAAACGTCAGCTTCTGCAGCCGCAGCGAGCAAGCTGGATGGAAGCTGATGTTTTCTGTCCGTGACCTTCGTTTCTCCGCCTCTTGTCGGCCAGCTGTTCCTAATGTTGTGTCCAAAACTTCAGAGCACCATCAAGAGTAATGGACGCTAATGTGGCACAGTTCACTACAAAATAAATTTAAGACTTCCTGTGATTGCACATTACGTATCTTTGCCTTCTATGTATGTGGCAAAGTAGTTGAATTTCTGAAATTATTTTTAGATACTTTTCAATGAAATTCTTTGAAAGCCTGTTTGGTTTAATTCTGTTTGATATTGTCCACCGCATCCTTTCCAAAACTTTAAATTTATGGTACAAAGATCAGTAAGGAATGTTTTCAATCTGAATCTAAATGAATCAAAACTACATTAACAATTATAAATTCTGAGTTAGAAATTACGCACGTTACAAGTTATTTTCTCAACGTTGTGAATATTATATATGCAGCTACTCGAGAAGAGCTGACGTATGTATGTAACTTATTCCAACTTTTTTCTGTGAAAAACTTGAGTAAATGGTCAAAGTTCATCGGAATAGAAAACACTTTGCTGAGCAAACTTGCAAGATGAAGTTGTCACTAACTCTGGCCTGTTCAAAGAAAAATTCTCTTCATTATTCCTAATGACGTTCGCATTAATTTGAAGCTCTCTAACCATTCTAGACTACCTATTCCGCACTCTCATGTATACAATTATGCTCGAGGTACGGCAAACAGAAAAAATGGTTAATATTTTTAGATTAACCATACCTTTCACCCGTTCTCCGACGACATACCTTAGCTGATAAGACAGGGCACTAAATATTTTACTCAGTTTGACGCAAAAACAAAAGAGTCACACGAATTAAATTTATGCTAAATAACGAAGAAAAATCGTATTGGAGCAGATTATATTAAACGTTAACTTTATAAACTGGAAATATAATACATGCTGATAATTACAAAATATACATTTGGTGTGGACTGCGAAACATTTCCTAAAAATATGACAAAAACTATTTTCTATAATTCACTGACCGACCACTATAAACTATTAAATAGAAACTATAAATTATTATGACTACAGCAACTTTTAACAAACAAAAACTATTAAGCTGATATTTTCAAAAGATTTTACATCTTCCTTCCAAAAAGATAAGAAGTTTGTCATAGAAATTTTCGAAATCCCATACTTTTGTGTTGTCAAAAGCTGGTGTTACATAATCAAGAACTTGACTCTTGGTAATAGCATTACAAACGCTCTCACGCTGCAAGTTAACAGACTGAATTCGCTCAACGTGTAACCCATACCGAAACGGACTGAATTACATACTAGTCTACGACATACATATAATATTAAAGGTGTCCGTCTTTTGGTCAAAGGCGTCGTTCGTATACATAATATGCTTGTAATAAAATACAAAATGCCGTTTTTGGCAAAGGAAAGCATGGGACTATACGATTACAGCCCGTTAGCTTTTTGGAAACAATGAAAATATGTTGGAAAATAAAAGATTTAGATGCAAGGAAGAAAGAAGAAATTGGACTAAACAAATAAACATTAAAATAAATTGAAGAACAGAAAAAGCGGGAGTGATTTATTTCTTCACGGTTCTCTCAAACAGGGGGGAATAAATTATCACTGACTACATAAACTCACTAAACAGTAAGCATTTGTCATTGACGATATAAAAAGTGACAGCTATAGTCTTCCAGAGCTTTCGAAGGGGGGAGAAAAAAAGGGGAGCACAAAGGCAAGACTGGCCGTTCCACAAAGGAAGGAGGAACCCAACCAGTGTTAAATTCAAACATTAATCTTACAATGAAACAGACAGAGAGACTTTAGTGCTGAGCTGAGACAGAGACATTAGTGAAGAGGAGCCAATTCCGCTTTTATCCAATTCCAGAACCATCCTTTGTTTTTTATTTACTTCCAAAGAAATCACCATCCTAAATTCCGTACCTTTTTCGAAACCGCAGTGAAAACAAGTTTCAGAGAAAAAAGAAAACACCACTAAAAGGACTAGCCTAAAATGTCTAACTGTTGGCAGTGCCCTAAGCTAACAGCCTTTGGCAGATAATCAGATTTTCCCCTCTGATCTGGTCACCTTCCCACCAAATCCATCCATCAGAATCCAATTTAGGTCAAAAAAGCTTAAAGTCAGAAAAATGACTAGCCATGATGTTTACTGAAGAAAACCTAATTGGATAGAATCGCAGCCCTCCTTTTACTAGTCCAGTTTCCCTATATCAGAATTTAATGTAGGGAGGGGTCCAACATGGCCTAGATTGACCTACAAGCCCTATAAGTTAATTCACAAATTTACACTTGAGTAGAAGGCGTGAGCCACAAAAATTCAACGATAAGGACCTCATAATTATCTTTGGGACAAGTGGGAGCAACAATAATAAAGCAAGAAAGAAGTCAACAACCTAGAAAAGTTATGAGGCTCAACTACTCAAGAAAATTTGAAAGTCTTCTCGCCAGATAGAGCAAAAATTCTAAATTGAAGGTGAAAAAACTGTTGACGTTTTAAAAATTTAAAAAATTATTGGAATAATAGTTTTAGATCGTTTTTCTTATTTTACTAGAAGACACGCCGCAATGACGAATTAGCCCAGTTGTAAGCGTTCATATCATTTGGTTCTGATTAAAATTGAACCTTTTGAATGAGTGATTCCCGAGTCCAATGTTATCAAACTCGGGTTGAGTTCAACCCGGGTTGAACCCATTTTTGGGTTCAACCCTAAAATTTCGGGGTTGGCTAAACCCCGACGCTCAACCCAATGTTATCAAACTTTTTTGGGGTTGGGTTAGCTTAACCCGGGTTGACTTGCTTCAACCCGATCTCAACCCCGTTTTCGACAAAGTTTTCAACCCCGATTTACAAAGCTGCCTTGTTTGAAGAAAATGCAATGCCCACGCAACAAATTAATATGGAAATTGTTGTTTTCATGCTTACAAAACATTAGTGCTTTTTAATTTGATAATTGATTCCGATAATTAATTTAAAATTAAATTAAAATGACACATACGATTGATTGATTGATTGACTAATTAATTATTTGATTGATTTTATTAAAGCTATATAGCTGCAGTAGTTGAGTGTCGTTCATTAGCTATAGTAAACTGGTAAAACAAGAACGAAAGGGTTGCTCTGTGTTATCTCAACCCGGGTTGAAATCTCAACCCTCCTAGCTGAGAAGGGTTGAGATTCAGGCATTTCAACCCTAAAACCAACCCAAATTTTCAACCCAAATTTCATGATAACATTGGGTTGCAACTCAACCTCAATTTCAACCCCAACCTTGATATTTCAACCCGGGTTTGTTCAACCCTGTTTTAATAACACCGGGGTCAAGTATTTCAACCTAATCTCAACCCGGGTTGAGATGCTTGATAACACTGGCCCCAGGCAGTTTGATCACTTCAGTGTTAATTCAGCATCAGCTTATACAATGCAAACTAAAGGGAGGTGGCAATTTACCTCTTCCCTCAGCTTTTAAAGAAATTACCATATATCCAATCACTAACCCAGATAACCAGCTTTGCATTAACTAACTCGGCCGAGAAGCCGAGTGATCTAGGGCGCCCGACATTTATCCGATAGTCGGTGTTTCGAGTCCCACCAGCTACAACGCTTTCTCAAATCCAATTGAGCAAGGGACTGGGCCTATATCGGTTCGCCGTGAGCTCTAGATAACCCAGCTATCCATCCCTAATTGGTAGGTAAATGGGTACCACTTATGTGGGAAGGTCACAGAAGACCGTGTAGGGCATCTGCCTTAGGACCCTTCTCCACGGTTGTAGTCATCATTCGAAGTGACACTCATGACTCAATGGCTGTGTGTCCGGAGATGAGCACCGTCCATCCCTAGACCCTGACAAGACTAGGAGAATTACCTTTACCTTTTTCTTTACCATTAATGCAGTTCTGATCTGATAAACAGACCGGCAGCTACACAAGCCTACTTAAGAGTGCCTTTAGACAAAAATCGCTAGGACAAATAAGGAAGCTCAAGTGGAGAGCGGCCAAGCCTTTCACTGAACAGGCTGTGTAGCTTCAAATTTCACACAAACAAGTTAAATATCTCCTCTCTTTTTACCAGTTTTCATTCACAATTAGCAGGAAAAATACTGGGAAATGAACTGAACATTATCGCATTTATAGAACGGGCCCCATTTTTGCTGGAGGAAAAACTCAATCAGCTGTTATGTAGGCTTCCGCCCAAGCCCTGTAGGAATAGAGCTTTCGATGCTTCCCAGAATAAACCTTATTAACTTTATATTCAATATTAAAATATACTTTTCTGATTTCCTGGGAACAGAGGGGGGGTTTCCATGCAATTTCCATTCCGACACCTAAAATTAGTCTACCTATTTGATTACCTTACTAGGTGTGCTGATAAGAGTGCATAACGGCTAGATGATGGATATTGTGATTGCCAAATCACCACGTTATTAGCTTACTAGAAATTCCACAATAAAATATCATGTGATAAGCGTACTTGTAAACTTTATCGACGTCCAAGGAAAGAACTTTTAACTCTGTACTGCTTTTGACAAGTTATAGTTACAGTTTCAACTTTAGAAGCACAGATTTAGAACCGTTTTTGGTCCCCATTGATATTTTATTGCGACTTTCGCCGAACTCAGATTTCGCAAAAATCGAAACATTTTTGAATATTTGAGCAATATACATATAAACATTGGCTTTATGCATAAGCAAACGTGCAGGAATTTGCAGCAAGTGTGGTACTAGCCACCCCCGCGACCCGGACAAGATACAAGTCGTCCCGAAGAAGGGCCAAGGATAAAAAATTTCCAAGAAGTATAAAAGTGGACCGACACAGGGTTCGACACTAAAATTTTTAAAACTGTAAACTTTAACTTAAACCTGAAACAAATATATAAACTTTCTATGCAAGATTTGAGTTGTTGTACCTTCATTTAATGCTCAATTAGAGCTAGGACAAGGCATTAATTCAATTTCATATTTAACTTAGAAACAGCTGCATATAGTAACAAGAGGCACCTGGAACCAAAACCAAAGAGTGCTAATTTTTACATGCCTTCAAGTGACAAATGTTAGAGCAGCAAAAATCATTAAGTTGCACTTCAGAAACTATGCGTGCCAAGATGAGGCTGAAGTGCCCGTCCAGTTTTGCCAAACAAACAACTCAGAAATAGTACGTCTCTGCACGGTTAGGGCGAAAACCAGTGTTAATTTGTAACTACTTGATGCGCTGTCAAAAGCTTAAAACAACACCTGACAAGGCAAACGAGCAAAATTTGGAGTTGCAGCGGCTACAAAATCTGGACGTAAAAAACAAATACGTACATAGATGCCAATCTATATCAGAATATATATCTAACAATACTAAATTTCACGGTTCTGTAGTGGGGCCGTGCTGTCCGGTGACCGTGCCACGGCCGGACTGGCTATTTGAATTTGGCCGACCTGCTATCTTAAGATTTCCTTTCTTAAGATTTCATATCTACAATCTCTGCTCCTACAATCTCTGCTCTAAAACCTACAATCTCTGCTCTTTGAAAGCTGTCAACACGCTGAGCAAAAGTCGTTCTTCGGCCTTTGTTAAAAATGCCGTCTGCAAAGGTTATGATTCCTAAAACGGCCGGCAAATTTTAGGCCAGCATCCGCAGACCGACAAGCCAACCTCTAACCGGCCGGCCGCCCATTTCTATAGCTAGGTCAGTCGACTGCAAGTTCGGTGAAGTCCACTGCTGCCCACTCATCGTACCCAGCACCTCTGCAAAACCAACTCTAGCCTCTCCCTCCTAGCATCTGGAACTCAGCCTTTCAGACAGTCCAAGAAAAAACTAAGTATCCAATAAAGACATGCATTTCTGTTAACAGCGACATTGTTCATTTTCAGCACAGCATGATCCAACTAATCATAGATGCTAGACTTTCGTGCATTTGTCCAGTTACCTTTTATTAAGCCTGGAAGTCTTGCCGTCGATTTCTAACCATTAGGTAGCCGACTTCTACTGAGAAATGTGACTCAAATTTTAAGCCATAGAATTCCTAATCCCAGCAACAGAAACAAGGAGGATGGGAATAAAAGAAAGAGCAAAAATGAATCGGAGATGAGTCAACCTGAGAATCCGCTATCTAACCTAAAATTCAAAAGTATATTGCTCATTCATTTGAATTTCACAAAAAATCTATGTCGACGTACGTCAAAAGTGTTGAGGACAATAGTTCTAAAATAGAGCTAAGAACATGCAAAAATAGGTTTCCTGAAAGTAGTCCAGCCTACGTCAACATCAGTTTACTCCATCTTGTGTCTTACTGTAGTCAAAAAGAACATTTGTTTCATACCATCAAAATTGCACCCACAGAAGTTGCCTACCACCTTTTCATAAAAGTTCCTTCCTAGAAATCTAGTTTGGCCTGTCAAAACCTTACGTTCAACACATCTGTCCAAATAAAAGAATTCAAAAAAGGGCCGGTTCAACCTCCCCTTTCTGAAGTTCTGGCAAAACAAACTCTGAAAGGGCGCAAGCAAAGAGTTTCAGTTAAAGTTTCCCACTGTTGCCAAACAAAGAAGGCTAAAAGTGTTAATAATCATCTTAACTCTTTCCTTTCACCAGCTCAAACCCACAGCTTCCCCAGTCCACCTATTTGACTGTAAGTTAAACATCACGGAAGGGGAAGGTTTTTGCAAGAGCCTACCTACGTATGCTGTACCTAAGACTGACCTTTAGTTGACAAACATCAAAAATTAACTTCCTGTTCCCGGTCAGGCTTAAACCTGATAGCACTCACATTCTGCCTAATTTTCAAACATGATTTTCTGCACAAATAATCATACATTATTACTAACAGGACAACAGGTAATACTTTAGAACTAATTGAAACTGAAGAAAAACAGCAAACCCTGATTATGACGTTGTTAACTACTGAAAATCAATATGACAAGATTAATCAGGCCGACAAGCGTCAACCTCTCTGCTATCGGCTTGCGTAAACATGATCTGCATTACTCAAAATCACTGACCGATCCCACAATTGAGTGCCGTACTCACTCAGTAGCATTCATCATCCGTGGACCCGCGGACCGACAAAAACCGCCAGAACCCTCGGCGAGAAAGGAAAAAGGGTAGACCCTTTCGACAAGAAGACAAAAAGGGAAATCTTTCAGCGAATTTACACAAAATTGCACATTTTTGAGCAAAATTTAGCTATTTCCATAAAAATTTTAAAATTGCTAAAAATTTAAATTTTTGGAATTTTCAAGCGTAGACACTTCGTTGAAGTCGGGATAGACCCGTGCTATTGTATGGTATGGTTACAGTTATTAGCATTAGTTATTAGAAATGTTAGTTAGTATTAGTTATTAGTTAGTAGTAAACAAGCAGTTATCTTGCAGATCATATCGGCTAGCTGCTAACTGAGGTGCGATACTAAATGGTTTTGTGGTGAGTACTCAGAAAACAAGGTGCAGTAAGTAGGTCTTACTGCGAAACGACTAACCTCGGGTTCGAATACCAACTTTCCACTTAATAAACGCCAATTCCCAACCCTAACGCTTTGATCTATTAACTATGTATAGGGCCTAGAAACTACGACTACAGATTACACACACACACACACACACACACACATATATATATATATATATATATATATATATATATATATATATATATATATATATATATATATATATATATAGTCAACCAACGAACACTTCTTAATTTTTATTAATTAATTAATTAGACAAAACAATTTTTATGCTACAGTAACCGTTTACTAAACTACCAGAAGTGCATTGTAACCGTTTACAACAATATATTATAAAATGGAATAAAAGAAGAAAGGGCGGAATTCTGAAGCCAAAGCTTGTCTAATGAATTTTTAACTGACAACAATTTGACAAGCTTATTATCTCAGTTTAACCTGTCTATGCGAAGCAAATATGAAGAATAAGCTCCTCTGAGAAAAGGAAAGAATATTTTATCAAGGGCGTGTTTCCCCAGAAGGCCGACTTTTGTTCAGTCAAAAAACCAGAACTTCTACAAACTTTAGATTAGGATAATCCTAAAAATCTTGGCATTTTTCCAGAACGAACCATAAATTGAGGCAGGGTAAGTGGAACCGCTTGAGATTTTAGGCCAAAATCAATCTTACTAATTACTAAAATAACAGATAAAACCAGTGTAAAGCGCTACTACAAATATTGTCTTGTCTAATTAAGAATTCGCCACCTTGTGTACACGTTTGGCATGCTCCTAGCTTTGCTGGATGACTATGTACAATAATTAAGAAACTAGCCAAAGTGGACCGACTTATACGTAAACTGTTCCCTACTATATTCTAAATTATTTTGCAAATTATTATGTTGGTGTGGGAGAAATTTTAAAGCTAAAGCTCCAGCTTAATGTAAGACAAAGTTGGCTTGTCGTCACTTGACAGACCTCATAGTTTGTATGACACTTTTGAACTTGCTGGATACTACGCAAAGGGTGGGAAGAAGTAAGGACCCATGATAATGTAGCCTTAGAATTACAGACATTATTTAGATCACAGAGCAATAAAAAATAATTAGGGCAGGGCGCAAAATAATTGAAAAGCTGGCCTGGAGGCAGGCACAAAATTAAAACCACATTCCAATGCTCTGCCTTATTGGTTCACTTTTGCCTCAGAACGCAGAGGAGAGCTAAAAAAAGAGAATCTCACTTCTATTAGAGCTTTTCAATTGCCTTTTTCCCTTAAGCCTCTGTTACTATTCGTGCGTGGCAAATTTTCCTAAAAATACTACATATATACACTTTTTAGGCTGTAAAACTGGAACAGACATCCCAAACAAACTAGATTTGAAAATAAGAGATAATCAAAGAAGAGGTGTCCCTTGCCCGATGGAAGATACAGAAAATATAAGATCTGAGGGCCGCCCTAGTCCCTCCTCTAGGTAACATAGACTAGAGTTTGTTGAAAAACAAAAAATTTTGCGTCTACTGTTAACTGTAACACTTCTCTGAGGTTGTTAAAATTTCTTTAATATTGAAGCATATGTATGTAAAGCTATATAATAGTATCAAGAACGACAAACATCACAAATTCTATATTTATTGGGAAAATACGTGATGTCACTAGGTATGGGTCCCAAAAATGCTATATCAGTAAGTAATGTCAGTTTTCTACACACATTCTTGTGTCTGGCTTTAGCTTTCTTAATGCCTAATCCCATCAAGCAATGACTGTACTTAGGAAACCGACTGGCTGAGCTGAGACGCTTGTGGAGCAAATTAGTTTCCTCGTAGGAACAAACACTTTACACTCGCTCGCTCGGGTTTTACAAACACTCGCAGGGTACAATACTAATTAATGCATGAGTGCAATGATTGGCAGCTCTCCTCTAGTTGACCAACTGTTGCCTGCTGGTGCTGCCAGAAAAACTAATTTACATTTCTAAAAACAACTAAACTACAGTTAACAAGAATCCAGGTAGGTATAAGCCCTTTTAGACTACCCAACTTATCAACCTATTACCAGGCTACAAGCGCCGCCCCGCCATCCAGCAATTATATACTGCAGTGCAGCAGCCCCTACCCTCGCCTCTGAAAATGCTGGATCTGCATTGCCAGAACTACCAGTCCACATCTACAATAACTTTACCTCACGCACGGGCTGAATAAAAACCGAAGACGAAAAGCAACCCTAAGAAGTACGTAATACAAAGTATGAATATGTGTAGTTGGATGGAGGCGAATTTTTAGGGGAAATGGCGATCGGCAGCGCACCAAACAATTTCTAATTCCGGCTTTACTTGAATTTCATCACACACATCAGTGGAGGAACCGGGTGACTTACTCTAGACCGGTGATCCAGTGGAGCTCTTGCCAGATGAGCCGGTCTTCCACAAAACTGTAAAATGGTACAAAATAGTTTCAATTTTATCTAAAAAAATTAAGTTTTGGGGTGCTTGCATGCTCAGTGACTAGTCCAGAAACATTAATTGAGGCATAACTAGTTCTTGTTTTACAAAAAAGTAAGAAAGGGTACGGCTCATATCGTCTTCTCACAGGACACAGACTAAATCTTTTCAATTTTTTAATATTTCACAATTAGAAAACCAAAAAATTTCAATTCCCGTGGTAAATCAGGAGCACTGGGTCTGCACCGGATCGAAGCTGTTGACCCGGCGACCCGGTTCCATCACTGGTGTATGTACACCCCGGTAACGGAGGAAGAAGGTGGGCAATTTGACTCCATCTGGTCAAATTGTGGCTGCTGAACTTGAAACCCTCTTCCCCAACTTTCTCCAAGCACAATTACAAACACCAATCACTATTCACACTGAAAGCCAACACAATATTCTAACGTTAAAATTACAGCTCCACCCAGCTTTAAAGGAGCAATGAGTGAAGACACTAAATCAAGCAAGTTTGAGACAGAAAATTTATGAAACTTATTAAACTTCAATACCGACTTTGTGTCTGCGAGAAAAAACAGACTCTCTCCCGTTAGCCGTTAGATTATTCTCAAACATTCTCAGCCATCTGTGAGCAATAAAAGTCCTAAGTTAATCTTTCTTCAAGTCATTTCGGTTTGGTCGTCATCCTTCGTGCAGACTAGGGAAAATAATAGCCAGAATAGATATACTTAGCAATTGGCTGAGGTAGTAAAAAGTGGAGAAAGCACAATTTCTTTTGTAGCCCTCCCTGCAAGGTCGACAAAAATCCTAGAACAACCAAATTAAACTCATTTTCATCAGCAAAATACAAGAAACAAAATTAATGAAGCCTATAATAAACGGGTGATCTGCTAATGAGTTTCATTTTGTAGATTCGCACAATGTCGAAAAGTTCTAGTTCGCACATGAAAATCTACTTTATATAGAAATATAATTTACCATTTAATTTTATTAGGTGAAGCGAGAAAAACGGTGGAGCATTTTCAAGAAAATCTGCAAATCTGCTCAGATTTTTTCAATTTTATAGGCAAACTAGACTGGACGGCCAATAAAAGCAAAAGCTAACACAGAACTGACTGAGTCAAGTCAAAATTAAGTCAAACCACCAGACTTAGCACCTTTCCATTGTTCCTTTGTCCTCGCTTCAGTGCTTTCACCATGGTTGCACCCTACTGTTTGCATTGTCTGGAAATGTCTCACATTTAACAAGTTTCTTCAGTACCTGCCGCAGATTAAGCGACATTTTAACTCAAATTTACGTAAATATGACGGCACCCGCTGACTCAAAGTTCAGTCATAGTTTCAGATTCTCGAATTTCTTAAGCTTCCAATTCTAAGCAATGAACAAAAAACGAATCCGCACAGTCTAACACAGAATGTGATAGTTTCAGAATGCTCAAACTTCAATTTGTGAAAAGCAAACTCGTTTCCTCAATTCCTACCAAGCATTATATTTCGAAATTTACAACAGTTAACTTTATAGATTTTATTTCAGGACTGGAATCAAAATGTAGTGTGTGGTATTTAACTGCCATTGGATCTTCAAATTAAAGACAATGCTCTTAAAAGGATACAATTAAGAGGGCTCCATCAGTCGTGAAAGTATCGACTAATTCCGAAACCGGATAGTTCCCATTTGAATTAAACTAATTAGATTAAAATTATTCCGCATTGAAACAGAAGGTTGGGTTTACTCAACTTCAAGGCACCGAAAAATTAAACGATTCAAGGGAAAACACATGCTTCCACCCCGTCAGAAGTTTATGTAGCACTGGTCGGTCAGTCTAAGAAAGACATTTGGAGAATTGACACGTGCATGAGGGCCAGAGATGAAACCGGGTCACCGGGTTACCGGGTCACCGGGTCAGTTCGGGTCACTATATGGACCGGGTCACCGGGTCACCGGGTCAGGAGCTCTGACCCGGTCTTGACCCGGTATTTTAGATTTGGGGAATTTTCATGCTGTTATAAAGCATATGTTTCAGAATTTTTTACCAGTTTCTACCACCTGAAAACTTATTCAGAAACTAGCAATGGAAATATTCTTAATTTAATCGCGTAGTTTCCAAATCCTTGCTGCTGTAGTGTCCTCATAATATTTGTAATGTCCTGTCAATCTTAGATCTATGTTTGAAACTACAATGATTGCATTGAATATCTTCTAGAAAATGAAAATTATTGCATGGGCCCTGAGAGCCTGAAATCTTTATTTTAAAATCTAAAATTTTCCATGCGCCATCTACTGTAAGTGATATTTCGCCGCTGCTACTATTTTTGGAGGGAGGGGGTCAGACTGTGTGTTTCAGATCTCGATAAGATGGAAAATCTCAGCAAAACAAGTGTACAGTTTCTAAGTTTTGCTTTGCATTTTTTCTAATTGTTATGGCTTACTATCTTTAGGAACTAATGAAGTTTTGTTGATTAGTTTATAGAATATATTGTCTACATCCTAGCCATAAGCAAGAATATTTCCAAAGAATCTCCGATAAGTGAAACCCTCATCCAAATAAAATATTTTACTAAAGTATATAATGCTAAAACACAAAAGTGCTATGTTATGGTAAGCTCTGTGATTAGAATTAGATGATGTGATGACTTTGGCAAAGTATTTTGTTTCGTTATGTAGTTGACTTCACATCGCATTGAGTGCGAAATCATGCAAATCAGTTTGGGTTTTTATACTATTATACATTTATTATACATTTATACATACATTTATACTATATACATTTATACAATATATATTTTCTATGTTACTTTAACGAATCAAAAAGTTTGCCCAACTTTTTATGATAGACACCAAAAATGTCCAAAAAGATCAAAAAACAATCACCGCACCCCAATATAAGTATTTTTAATTTTTCCAGGCTTAAACCTGAATTTTCAGAAATACCGGGTCACCGGGTCACCGGGTCAGGGGTCGACCGGGTCACCGGGTCACCGGGTCAGCAAATAGTGACCCGGTTTCATCTCTGATGAGGGCGTTTCAAGTAAAAGTAAGTCTGTAAATTGTTTATAGCTAGGCCAGCCTCTATGAGACCTGAATCATCCTGATCTTAGTCCATAGAAATTTATGAATAGAGAATTAGGGAAAAGTGCAGGACGGTAGTGAATGGCCGGCGAAGCCGGGATTTCATAGGGAAAGGTGCAGGACGGTAGTGAATGGCCGGCAGAGCCGGGCTTACATGGGCCGGCAAAGCCGGGTTTTCATGGCCGGCAGAGCCGGGTTTTCATGGCCGGCAAAGCCGGGATTTCATTGGCCGGCAAAGCCGGGTTTTCAACAGGAGAGCCAGGTAATTAGATTATCATATTCTTTATTGCAGTCCATCTGTCTTTGATATTGTCAGATTTTAAATCGTATTTTGCTGGTATGTCAGATTGTTGGTATATTGTTCTATAGAAACTGTTCTTAATAAACTTATGTGTATATCCTCTGCATTTTAGCATACTACTTGCTGTTCTAGTACACTTAATAAAGTCTTCGTATTTGGTACATATGCTACTGTACCTAATTATTTGAGATTTTATTGTATTTTTTATTATAGTGGATGATATGTTTGAAGAAGCAGTTGGGAATTTATAAGTAGTAAAAGGAAAGTCGTCTCTTTTGTCGTAAAGGCTTGTAATGAATTTTCCATTCTCAATGGTAATATGTAAGTCCAACACATTAGCTTCTGTATTGATGTAATTGATTTTGTTTAATTCCAGTTCGTTTGAATACATGTCGTCTTTAATTTCTTCAAAGTAGTCTTCATCGTCTAGTACAGTTATATCATCTATTAGCCTAAATGATTTTCTAAGAAACTTAGTTGTCGCTTTATCCTTATTACGATAAATATAATTAAATTCCATATTATGAAGAACGAGGTTAGCTATAGATGGAGCAGCATTACTACCCATAGGTATACCAATAGTTTGCTTAAAGATTCGATTGCCACAAGTAAAATACAAGTTGTTCAGAAGGAATTTGATGTGGTTTATCAGTATTTCGGCAGTAATTACATCTTTAGTGTTCTTAGTTGTACCCCATCTAACACGTAACTTAGCTTTATGCATAGGGTATCTCATAGTTTTATTAATTAATTCTTTCAAATTGGTACATATTGTGTCATGGCGTAGGTTAGTATATAAGGTAGTGAAGTCATAAGTATTTACAGTTTTTGCAGAGTTTGTTTCGTTGATTTTTCACAAAACCTGTAAATTTTACTGGAGTGACCTGTTATTTCAAAAATGGTGTCAAAATCAAAAAACGCTGTCCTGTAGAAATTACAAGACCTAACCTGTATTTTCTACAAAAGCTTTTGTATTTATCATCTACAAAAGCGATTCCTGTAGTTTCTACTGGAACACATTTCTAAGAGTGCAGTTACAAGTAGTGGTTGGCTTCTCTTAGTATACATTATTAAAAGTAAATTTATCTCTATTCTATTCGCTACAAGCTAAAGTTGTAAGCTTTAAGATGTAATCTTATACTGAGCTAACGAAAAGCTGGATCGAAAAACGGACTTCAGATTCGTGACCTACGGCCCCGAAAACACCTTTACACAACTTTTCAGCAAAAGGGAAGACAAAAATTTTCGGTGTCTCTTGGTCCCCCTTAGAAATCGAAAAAAATCGAATTTCGCGAAATCGAAAAATTTTGCGATATTTGAACTCAGCGTAGTCGAAGACATGTCCATACCAAATTTTAGCTCATTTGGTCAAGTTTTAAGGATTTTGAGTGGTAGGGGGGTAATCGAAACAAGATCCGCATTTTCTGGGTCACACGCGGGCGGAAACTTTTATCAAAATCAAATATTTTCGACATGGGAGAGGTGGGTGAGTGTAAAGAAAATATATTTCCTCATCGTCAGTTTGGCCTATTTTACAAGTTGAGACATAGTAGTGTGCGTAGGTATTTCTGATAACAAATTACGTCAAACCCATTACGCGAGAGCGAGATTGAAGTAAATGAACCGTTAATTATTGAGGGTGGAGATAATTTTTCCAATGATGTTGACGTGATATCAGTTATTTCATTTTCCATACGTAATGCAGCGCCTATCCCTATATGTTTATGTTGTGTTTACTACAGTTGATGTATCTCTTCCTGGTTTATCGTAGTCTAGTTTCGCTTTTACAGCCATTTATAATTGTGAGTGAGTAAGAAAGTGAGAAATGACAAAGTTTAACGCTGAGGAATATCTCTGAGCTTTATTCCATAGTTTTAATTTTGATTGAGAGAATTGATCTTTAATATGTCGCACGTCTAGAAGTTCTCAACTTTTAGCTTTGTATTTTTTGACATTTGAAAAATCTCTCAGTCTAATCAATCATTCATTTTTAAACATTTCAGTATTTATTTCTTATGTTATGATTTTTGTAGTTTCAATTTTAGATTTGAACCGAATTTTTGGCTCTATTTATTTGAATTATGTCCACTGTTTTGATTGTTGGCGGTGGGGGCAGAGAGCATGCCATTTGTCGAAGTTTGGCCAAAAGTTCTCTGGTTCATGAGATTCTCGTTGCCCCTGGAAATGCGGGAACTGCGTCTGAGTCAAAATCTTCAAATGTTTGTAAGTTTGCATGATCGTAATTTTTAAGCATTTTTTGCAAACACAGAGCTTTTTTATGAAAAAACTAAAAGAGGGTATGTCAAGCTTGCAGAGATGAAACCGGGTCACCGGGTCACCGGGTCACCGGGTCAGTTCGGGTCACTATATGGACCGGGTCACCGGGTCAGGAGCTCTGACCCGGTCTTGACCCGGTATTTTTGATAGGGGAATTTTTTGCTGTTAAAGCATATTTTTCAGAATATTTAAAAGTTTTTACCACCTGAAAACTTCAATAATTACTTAAAAACTAACAATCGGAATATTCTTAACTTATTCGTGTTGTTTTTTAAATGCTTGTCGCTGTAGTGTCCTCATAATATTTGTATATAATGTCCTGTCAAGCTTAGATCTAGTTTTGAAACCTAACAACAATAATTGCGTTCAATCTTTACTAGAAAATGAAAATTATTACATGGGCCCTGAGAGCCTGAAATCTATATTTTAAAATATAAAATTTGCCATGCTCCAGCTACTGTAAGTGATCTTTCGCCGCTGCTATTTTGGAGGGACGGGGTCAGACTGTGTGTTTCCAATCTCGGTAAGGAGGTAAGGTAAGGTTTCCAATCTCAGCAAAACAAGGTTTACGGATTCTGAGTTTTGCTTTGCATTTTTTCTAATTGTTATGGCTTACTGTCTTTATGAACTAATGGAGTTTTGTTTGATTTTACTTATAAGATATATATATATATATATATATATATATATATATATATATAGATATATATATATATATATATAGGTGTGTGTGTGTGTATATATATATTGTCTGAATCCTAGCCATAAGGAAAAATATTCTCAAAGAATCTGAGTGAAACCCTCAACCATACAACTAAATAAAATATTTTACTAAAGTATATAATGACAAAACACAAAAATGCTAATGTTAAGCAGTATGATCAGAATTAGATGATGTGATGACTTTGGCAAAGTATTTTGTTCCAATTTGTTTGATTCAAAAAGTTGTGTAGTTTACTTCACATCACATTGAGTGCGAAATCGGGCAAATCAGTTTTGATTTTTTCCGCTTGCTTACAATATTTACTTTCCAATTACTTTAAGGAAAGCTAAAATTTTGTCCAACTTCTTATTTTAAAAAGATTTAAAGATTAATTAAAATTAAATTAATTAAAATTAATTAAATTTAAAGATTAATTAAAATTAATTAAATTAAAAAGATCAAAAGACACTAACCACACCCAAATATAAGTATTTTCAATTTTTTCCAAGCTTAAACCTGAATTTTCAAAAATACCGGGTCACCGGATCACCGGGTCACCGGGTCAGGGGTCTACCGGGTCGCCGGGTCACCGGGTCAGCAAATAGTGACCCGGTTTCATCTCTGCAAGCTTGAGTGAAGTTAAGGGGGGAGGGTCGCTTTGGGTCAAAATCGATAGACACGGATTTCGCTCATTTTCACACACAATATAGGTACATATGTTCTCAAAAACAAGACAAAACATTAGAGTTCGAAATCAAACTGTGGCAGAGATATACAGCTATAAAGTTGGAAAACTTGAAAATTACTGTGATTTGCCCTCCAAGGTCATGTTGAGACAGAACGGCAGCGAAATTTGGGTCAACTAATATTGCAAATTAATTTTTTAGGTTGGCTAATATTTTAATGCTAAAACAACTCCGAGATATCCAGCCAGTCGTTCACAGTACATTCTTCAATTGTGAACTGAGCCCTTTTCATCTAATTGTGCCCTGAAAGTTTAACTTGCTCTAGCTTTCAGATACTACATTTCTGACACATAGTTCTATTAGAAAAGTTGTTCAGCTCGTCAGTAGCTATCGAATGATACCCAATTTGTCTATATTTTGGGAATTTCAGAAATTGACTTTTATGACCTATAAGAGATCAAAGGAGCCGACACGACAGAAAAGTTCTACCTTGAAGCATTTGCCTTTACCATAATGTCCGGCAGGCATTGAGAGTTTTATCTGCCAATTTTGGTGACTTTCGAGTGGGTAACGAGTGAGAAATTATTAAAAGAACGTGAAAATTGAGAAAAATGATGATTTTTGGCAAAATTAGCAGATTTTGTGGCAAGTTTTTTGAGAGCACTACAAACGGTAGAAATTTGCAACTACTGTCATAAGAATTCTGTGTATGAGTAGAGTGCAACTATCTATAAGCGGTTTCTGTAGCTTTTGCCAATCGTGCAGGAGAGGCGAAAGTGTTTTGCTGGTCCTGTTTTTCGTGGTACAAAAAGCACCAATTTTCCGAAATTTTGACTTTGAAAAATCGCCAAAAATTCGACACTCAACAGAATTATTCCAGAAGGGTTATTTGCACTCTCTGGTATGTCCTTAACATGTACAACAAGGTTGCAGCGCTGTATCTTGCATACAGCGAAAAATTTTTCTGCCACAAACTTTTTAACCTAACTTTTTCTTTTTCCTATGTTTAACACATGTCGAGGTCACCTTTGAAGGGCTCTACAGAACGATTAAAGCAATATTACGTAAAACGCACCTGTCTTGTTTTGAGGACCCATTAGGACTACAAAATATGTGAAAATGAGCAAAATCGGAGATGGTCGAAAAATCGGCCAAAAGGCGACCCCCCCCCTTAAGGCTACGAGTTTCACTAAAAGTTCGTTGTTGGAAAAGCTAGCTAGTCTTTTGCCAAATAAACTATTAGGTTTGGTGTAAAATAGTTTAGAGTTTCAAAGAACCAGGCGCGTAGCCAGGGGGGGTGAATGGGGGGGAATTCCCCCCCCCGAAATTGCGTTGCCCCCCAGGAATTTTATTCCTGCCGTGTGTAAAACGCCCATTTTTCAAAAAATTTTCGCGCCTTCGGCGCGAATTAAGTGTATTCTACCATAATAATACGTGTTTTGCACAAAAAATGCCCTATTTGGTGTAGCTTGACTAGCTTCTGCATCATTTGGGAGCATGAACACGCACTGCGTCTTAAATATTATTGTAATTTCAAAGGATGCTCTGTAAAAATTCTACGAAGGTCACGAAATAGAAAAATTTCTCAGCTTCTGGGGGGCTCCGCTCCCCAGACCCCCCAAAACATTTTGCATTCCCCCCCCCCCGAAATTTTTTTCTGGCTACGCTAGTGGCAAGAACCCCACATAGCGTAGTGTTCTGCAGAGCCTTGTGAAGTTAGTGTTGTCGGTACAAAACTTGACATGACGCGGATACAAACTTTTTTGCATGCTGAACGCTGTGTGCAAGCTACGGTGCCCAAATTTTGCAGAGATATTTCTGGCATAAGTAATCCGTAGATCAATGTATACTTTTCTGTGCGATACGATCAAAGTGCGGAAAATTGTGTGTGGTAGCTCCATACGGGTGGCGGTCAACTAAGGTCTTATGAGTTGTGGTTAACAAATGAGCCCAAATTTTTCCAATTAATGCGCCAAGTATTTGCCTCAACTTGGATAAAAATTACGTGATTTCGTTAATCCCTACGCTCGCAGTGCTGGATTAGGTTATCAATATTGTCGCTGTTATTTCGTAGCATTTCAATGGTGTGAGTAAATTACTCCAAAAATTCTCTGGCAGAATCGTCTGAAACTTTACACATTACATGCCAATATGTGCAGGAAATTAGGTCACTAAGCCTCGCTCCAGTGTTTAGAAATGCTAGATTACTTTCTCGAAGTACGGGTGAAGATCGCTCCAAAAAGCTCTAAGGCATAAGCGTAAGCACATACTGAACGAAAAAAGCGTCATATCGAAAAAGGATTTCATATTCGGATTCAGCGGTTAAACAATCCCAATAAGAACCTTTTCGGCAAAATCAGAGACAAAAAGGTTTTGACCCTATTTTTACTGCGCTAGCTTCTTAGGTCTAAAAATAAAGGTTGGTTCTTAACTAAAACTGAGCTAGCTGCCAATTTTATTAGATCGAAAACGGCACTCGCAACTTTTTGCCAAATTTCAAAATTTGACCTGTTATTGCTGAAGAAGGCAGCAGCGCTCGAAAGCCGGAATACTTCTAACATAGTGCTAGTAACAGGGAACATTCGTGGCAAAAGGTTTCATAATTGGTCAAACCGTTAATTCGCCAGCCCCCCTTAATTTTGACTCTACTCCACTCTACTCTAGTCTTTCGTGAAAAGACGCATGTATAATATTAATAAAAATTTAATATTTAATATTGTGATATTTTAGTAAATTTTTTGAGTGCCACTCTCGTGCCCGTAAAATGGATTCTCCTTGTAACCTGACCTACTTGTAATGTTTCAAATTTTTGAACTATATGTAATAAACTAATTTCTTGGCACTAGTTTGGATTTTTTCGTATTAGTTTGAATTTTGATCCACAGATGCGTTGAAATTTTCATGGAAGTTTTTTCAAGAAAGAAAAGTGTTGAGTTCAGCTAAAATATGCTTCTGTATTTTACAATAGCAACCGTCTGTGTATTTACTGTTTCCGAAAAAATATTCGTTTATATTTATCAACTCTTACTGTTTTGTGAACGTGGACTGAGCCGTGGTCGCTGTTTGTTGATCTCAAATACGTTTTTTGATTATTTGCTGTGATTAATAACGTTAGCATTTCACTTATATATGCAATTTTTTCATTTATTTTTTCAGCAATTGACATCGCAGAGCACGGTGAAGTGATAACCTTCTGTCATAAGCATAATGTATCTCTGGTCTGCATTGGACCAGAGGATCCATTGGCTGCTGGATTGGCTGATTCGCTTAAATCCGCCGGAATCCCCTGCTTTGGCCCGTCCAAGTGTGCTGCTCAGATCGAAGTAATTAGATAACGTTTGAATTGTTGAAAATGGATAAGAATTTATTGTGTAGAATTAATGCGAAAATGACTGTCTTAAAGTAGAATCTAAGTTACAGTATTTCAAACTGTTCATACTGTATTTCAAAAATTACAAGAATTGTAAGGTGTCTGTCGATTTTTGCTTTATAAATTTAGCGACTTAGCCTTTAGTGGACAAAGTGATGAATACACATAAAGTTAGCATAATTTTGACTATTCATATGCTACTAATTTTAGGCCAGCAAATTTTATGCCAAGAATTTTATGAAAAGACATGTCATTTCGACTGCAGATTTTGAAGTATTTTCTGATCTTGATAAAGCTATTGACTATATTGACAGGTGATTATCTGCTGTTGATGTTAACATTGAGTATGGGCTCTGAGGTTCTGAGATCTTCTAAAAGGTTTTGATATCTTTATCTCGAACTGTGGTTAGTTTGTACTGTTGTTAGTCATGTCAAATCTTTTTAACCAGCTAGAGCATTCGGGCTGCACCAGTGAAGTATGTCCGACAATGCTGACTGTCTGATAAAGGTTTTGGATTACGTACGTGTATTACACATTATAAATTTAGGTAAATGTTTTAGAAACTTTAAAATATTGTTTACTGTTTTAGATCTCCCAATGAAAGACTTGTTGTAAAGGCGAGTGGTCTGGCAGCGGGGAAAGGTGTCGTTGTGGCAGCCAACAAAGATGAAGCCAAAAATGCTGTCAAGGATTGTCTTGAAGTAGGACTCTAATTTTTGGTTTCAGTTTTTTAGGATTTGAAGTTTTCAAAGCCTTTCGATAGCATGGTCTGAAAATCCGAAGTAATTTTACTGTGTAGAGCTTGGAGGAAGTTATTATCTTTGTCGTAAATGTCAATAGATGCAGATTCTTTTCTTTCAAATTCTGTTTTTGTAGAATAAGCGTTTCGGTTCGGCCGGTGATACCGTTGTTATAGAACAATTTCTGGAAGGAGAGGAAGTCTCGGTATGCGTCATTTTTTCGATTAATTTGATAGCCAGCGTTGTCTAATCTTTAAAATCAAAGGTCTCTGGTATTGCCTTACTTCTAAGGATAAGGAGACGATAACCTTTTTAATTCTGGAATTTGTTAGATTTCAGAGAAAGCTAAGGATGACTGTATGAAAGTGGCTGGTTCAATGCCGCCAGATGTTTTAATTTTTATAACCTTTTTCATTGCTAGCTTATATTTTCATGTAGCTGGTCTTTTTTATGATTTGGCTGCTAAACTAGTTCAACGTTTTGACTATTTGAAACATAAATGAAATGAAATTTTTAATTATTAAAACAGATTAAAAAACTGGTGAAAGAAACTGCAGATGCTTAGTTTTCGCCTTACTGCACCATTTCAATTTTTTAGCTACTTTGTTTCACTGACGGTAAATGTGTAAAAGTGATGCCGCCTGCTCAGGATCATAAACGCCTCCTTGATGGAGACCTGGGTGAAAATACTGGTGGCATGGGTGCTTACTGTCCTGTGGGACAGGTATGTTTGTGTAAATTTGATTTTAAAATTATTTAGATTTTTAAATTTAAATAATTCACATCTTAAGTATTTATCCTGTAGTTAGACAGAAAAACAGAACAATTTTGGTGGTTTCTGAAGTAATTTCTTTAGTTTGCTGGTCATGATTTAGTGTTATACTACATAGCGAAGTCAGCCGTTTTGTTGGTTGGTGTTGCACCATTTTCTGCTTTCATTTTGTTTTTAGATTTTGTCCAACAAAGATTTAGAATTTATTGAAAAGGAGATTTTGTTGAAAACAATACAGCAACTAGCATCTGAAGGAGTACAATATCAGGGTTGGTAATTTATACTTTTGGATAATCTAGTTTTGATGTGTTTTGTATTTATGCAGAAATTTGTATCTATTTCAGAAACGAGCTCATTTATTTTCAAAAAACTTTGTATTCGATATGATTCCTGCTTATTATAGGCGTTCTTTATGCTGGCTTGATGCTTACTAAAGATGGACCGAAAGTCTTGGAATTTAACTGTCGATTTGGTGATCCAGAAACTCAAGTAATCAAAGATTCCAATTATGTTCCACGCTAACTGTTGATTATATTAAACTCTTTTTCACAAAATATCAAATTTATGCAGTTACCTACCGCAGACTTGCTTAGAAAATATATTTTGGTGAGGTGAATGAGCCCACAGCTCCAGCTTTTGCCACAATTACGGTAAGCGGAAAAAACTCGGTTTAGTGAAGTTAATTGGGATTTTGAAGAATGAAATCCCCCTAACTCAGGCCTGGTGAGTTCATAAAAAGGACAGTTTCCTTTTCTCTGTCAGAAACTCCTTTCTATAAAGATTATTCCCTCCTACTTTTCTTAAATTTGGTTTTTTGATGTTTAAAGTTTTTATGATTATTTTGTGTTTTCTACTGTTTCAGGTCATCCTACCGCTGTTGGAAACAGATATCTATGAGATCATGCTGGCTTGTTGCCAAGGACGCCTGGATCAGCTGAACGTTTGCTGGACCAGTGGGTCTTTTGCCCTGTCAGTGGTGATTGTGAGCGGGGGCTATCCCCGTTCCTATCCCAAAGGATTACCAATTGAGGGTTTGCACATTCGCTCTTTGTAATAAGATAAGGTGTTTTTGCTTTGGGGATTGCAGAAAAATGCAAACCTTCAGTGTTGCATAACCTACCCATACGTAAGGTGCTGGTTTCCTTTCGGGTATTTTTGACTCATACGGCTTTAATCCTTTACGCAAATGCCTAAAACTTACGAAATAACCTATTTCCGTGCTCGTTAACGTTCTGGGACCAGTCCCGTATTTTTAGGCCAAAAGATAAGAAAGTTTTGGTTTTTGGCCTTAGGATCCCAGTAAGTAGTCAAGACACGGGATTGGTTGTTATGGCGGGAAAGAGGACACGAAAATGAACATTTTTGCTCTTACAACCTTTGAGCTATTTCCAGTGGTTAGGTCAGTATAAGCAAAAAACTGCTTTGAGGGTCAAAAATGGCCATTTTGGAGGAAATCAGTTTTTTCAAAATAACTGCCACATGTTAAGGACAAAGTTGGCTTATTTATTATACTCAATCGATACAGCGTCCAAATGCCCGTTTTATGAATGCCTATTAGGCGGACTTTATTGCTTTAAGCTAGAGATTTGGCCGAAAAATCATTTCGACAAAACTGCGATTATTTCGTTTCGAACATCGATTTCTGAAAAACTACTCGACGGATTCCGGAGATTTTTGGCAAAATCGAAATTCGCACTTCTGCGGAGGGAAGTTTTTCTTGGTTTTGGCTAAAACATATCGAGTAGCAAGAAAACTCAATGCGAATTTGCGAAATTTCGTGTTACCGTGCATTTGGCCGATTTTCTCGAACGTTAAGACCTGCTGAGCCAAATCCAACAAACGTTTCTCGGCCCATATGTCCTTCATATCGTGACACAAAAAGAACCTTTGGCCGATTCTTCAGTTTTGAGAAATCGATGTTCAAAAATTTTTGGTCTATATTTATCCTGTTAGATGTCACCCTGCTATTTTTTGCTAATTTTGCTTGTTTCGCAACCTCATGTGAATGTACAGATAATAAACTTTAAAACGATATATAAAGATCTTTACAACTCCCAAAATTGCGAAAGTTATAGCGTTTCAAAAAATTGCCACAAAAAATGCACAAAAGGATACCAGCACCTTAAGTGGTTTCTTAGCCGCTGCAAGTGGACGATTTTGCCAAGTCTTTTGTCAGGTCTTTGTTTAGAAAAAACAGGTCTAGTACATTATTTTTTGCTTTTAAGAAAACGCTTGTGGATACTGTGACTTTTCTTCACGCTTTCCACTAGTTGTAAGCATACATTAACACGGGGTCCGATTCTGGGGGGTCTACCCCGACCTCGGCGAGGGGTCTACCCCTAAAAAATTCCAAAATTTTAGGGAGGCTGCCCAGAAATTAGCAAGAACTGCGAATTTATAACGTTTTTGACCAAAAATTAGTAAAAAATGACAATTTTCAGCGATTTTTAAGAAATGTTTTGAAAAAATCGCTAAAATTTGGTAGAAAATTACCTAGTTTTGGTAAAAATCGCGGAGGGGTCTACCCGTTTTTCCTTTCTGGACGAGAGGGTCTGCCCTTTTTTCCTTTTCGCTGAGGGGATCTACCTGTTTTTTGTCGGTCTGGGGGGTCTGCACCCCCCCATTCCCCCCCACGTTATCCTATGGTTGTAAGTTGTTATACTAGTACTCCCCAGCTGGTTGGTGCAAAAACGGCGGCTTTCTTATCGCAGACACTCGACAAAGAAACCAGCCATAAGTGACCGTGGGTTTTTTATTTAATTAGAAACTTAGAACTTCATGTTTCTAGTGCAGCTGCCAGTCTGCTATTGTTTCAGGCTTAGATGCGGTGCCCAGCTACATTCAGCTTTATCATGCCGGTACAGCGCTCAGTTCCAGTGGCCTGGTTACCAGTGGCGGCCGAGTGCTGAACGTTGTGGCTCTGGCTGACAATCTGTGCGAGGCTGCTCGCCTAGCCACTGAAGCAGCCAGCCTGGTACGATTTCAAGGCTCCTTCTATCGACGTGACATTGGACAGCGAGCTATTCGAAGGGTTTCCCCTGGAAAGTATGAATTCTTTTCTTGGCTGTCAGCTGCAAACTCGTATTGCATTTCCAATGCTTGTTCTTCCATAATGATAATTGTTGACTGGTTGGAGTATAGTCTGATAAAATTTTGGAAAACATGAGTACGCAGTTATACTTACACTATTGTGTAACCTGTATTACCTTGTGATTATCTGCACTTCTTTGATGATTGCATCAATTTTGTAACGTTGTCAATTTATTCATGCAAAGATGCTTCCTAAAACTTAATCTTTTGAGTTGGTTAGAATTTTGCAAAGCAAAGCATTTTGCTACCATAGTGATTCTTAATCAGTAAGGAATGCTCGTATCTGTTCAATCTTGCTAAAAGAAAATTCGGGCAGTATTTCCCTATTTTTTAGTTGAGTGTAATTCTGTTTTATCCTTGTTCCTTCTGCTGTAGAAAAACCATGTCTTACTCAGATGCCGGCGTCAGCGTGTCGGCTGGAAACACATTTGTGGAAGACATCAAGTCACTTTGTCAGAGCACGTCCCGACCCGGCGCTGCCGTTTCCCTGGGCGGTTTCGGAGCCGCTTGCGATTTTCGAGCCGCTGGATATAAGGATCCGATTATTGTTGTCGGAACGGATGGAGTTGGTACTAAGCTAAAAGTAGGCATGATATTTATTTAAACTTAGAAGAATACGTGTTTATATTTTAGAGGTTGATAGGATATTACATAAGCTTTGCCTGTGATTCTAGGATGTTTCTAAAGATTTTCTTTCCCTCTAAATGGAGTTTCCCGTCTATTTGGAGACCAAATTCGAAATTTGAAAACTTAACACTTGGAAATTTCTTCTTATCCAAAGTTTACTTAAACGCTTGTCTGTATGTGAAGACTTGTAGCTAAAAAAACGAACGTAACCAGAAACGGTTAAACGACCTTAAACCTGTGCGAATCCATTTTAATTTTTTGCTTCTAGCTTGCTGCCGCAGCAAACCGACACGACACTGTAGGCATCGATTTGGTAGCCATGTGCGCCAACGATGTCCTGGTGCATGGAGCCGAACCTTTGCTCTTTCTGGACTACTACGCCACGGGGCACCTAGATTCCTTTGTGGCCAGTCACGTGATCCGAGGCATTGTGGCCGGCTGCCGACAGGCTGGCTGTGCCTTAGTTGGTCAGTTAATTAGTTGACTGATTATTAATTCATTTGGGGTTCGACTCCTAATAACCCACTAACGAACGTTTTTCCATTTATGCTTGAGCCTAGGTGTGCTTAGGGTATTAAAGTGCTAAAAAGTTTCATTGTTTGTAGTAATCCTGCATATTTCTTTATTTGCTCTTCCACGTCAAACCATTTCCCTATCAGATTTGGACAGTCGTCATTTAAAATGGTCAACTTCGCAACAGTGAGGCCGCCAGCGTTTGTGAAGCACAAATGTTTTTTACAGGCATTTATGTTTGTTGTTGGGAGTTAATTAATCAAAGGAAGAAAGGATAAGAAAAGAGAGTTTTGACATGTTACTGAGGAGTATTAGTCTATTGCCTGTATATGGCGTTTTTGGATGCTACTCGAGAAAACTGGGGTTTCTTTCTATACGGAACAAAGATGAAAGCATCCATTAAGATGTGCTACAGACACAGTCATACAAGTTAGGTGCGTTCACTCGCTGACCACTTGACGCTAAGTAGCATTAATTAACTAATGTATTAATGAAGTATTACTGTTGCATTTTGTAGGTGGTGAAACAGCGGAAATGCCGGGTTGCTTCTATCAAGGGTCTGAGTATGATCTAGCCGGATTTATTGTGGGTGCGATGGAACGAGATCATCCACATCTTCCCTTAGTTGATCAGTAAACTATTTCTCTACCATTTCCTTGTTTGAAAATCCTTTTGATGATGGTGTGCCCTCTAGTCTGACTTTTTGTAGTTGTTAATTTTGTTGGAATAAAGTTCACAGCAGACCGGTATTTCCTCAGCTATCGGCAGACTAATGCGGAGCCGAAACATCATCCGTCATTTTATGATACATTAATTTGCTGGTTAGTTGTTTTGGTTCGTGCGTTCCCGCTTCAAAAGCTGTATGAGGACACTTTGGCATCAATCAGTCTTAATGTTTTCGATTCCTCTGGTCAGCACATCACAAGATTTACAATGAAGATGTTGAAAACCAGCCCGTTATGTGTGCTTTTGGGGAATTTGCATCCATCTCTCCTGTAGAAGTAATCCTCACCTTTTCAGACTTGTTGCTTATCCCCTTGGTTTCGTCAAACTTCGGGAAAAACGATAAAATCCTCCTTTCCCTTCCGAAATTTACTTCCCGCATATTATGTCCGGACCAAACCAGCATATTATTCCAGTTACTCTCATGGCACCAGCGCCACCAAACATTGGCGCTTTCGGAATTGGATTCTCAAGTCCAAAAATACTTGCTTCTGTCTGCCCGTGCTATGTTTGTTTTTGTTTACAGTTTTTAGTCTAATCTAGGCTTTGTCACTTGTTCCTGGTGTTTCAGAATAAATCCAGGAAATGTAGTGATTGGACTGCCCTCATCAGGGCTGCACAGTAATGGATTCAGTCTGGTTAGAAAAATCTTGGATCAGCACGAAATCCAATTAACACAATCTTGTCCTTGGAATTCATCGTCAACTTGGGGTAGGCTCCAAATGGGTATTGGATGTGTCATATCCTAAAACTAAAATATTAAAAAATTCTTTAGTTTAAGGTTTCAAATATTATAAGCAAAATTTAATTTAATTTGTCCCAACATTGGCGTTAATAGTAATATACCAATAAATGTAAAATTGGTAGCAAAACGCGATTTTTAAGCAGCTTGCAGCGAAACTTTAATCTTTTAATAAAGTTTCCAAATTTGGACGTCCAATTTTTATGAAAAAGTAACAAAATTAAGGAATAACTTCCGGCGAACGCCGAAACTATTTAAAATTTGCTTACCCCTATTCCAATTTTTCCTTAATTACCTTCTGCCCCTGACGGCGGAATGGTTTGTGCCTTGTCGGGGCTGGAGGGGAGCTCAAGAGAATGTATATAATACCCTCCCCCCCCGAGATTTCGGCCTTAAGGGGGGGCTACTAAAATCGACTTGCCCCGACTTTGTCCGATTGGCCTACTTTTGGCGAGGATATAGAGCATGGGTGCGATCAAAAAATATCGGGTACTGAGATCTTAGCTGCCTTCCAACAATGTGCAGCCATCGCGTTTATGTGCCCGACCCCCTTTTTCACAACTACCAACTTAATTAATGAAATTCTCTGCTGACTGCTAGGCACAAGCTTCAAAGCTGCCATTTACCAATATGATTTGGTACATAATGCCCCTACCTGCAGAAAAATACTAGACGTCTGTATCTTATCTGTATCTAAGGGAATTACTCTTCAAAATCGATGTTTCGGCAAAAATTTAAAAATTTTTGGCTAACGAAAGGAAAATTTTATTACTGGTGCCAGCTATAAGGCTGTAATTTGGCATAAAAGGAGGCCCTATAGGAGTACTCATTTGTACCAAATGGCAAGAAATTCTGCCGCGTGAAAAATTTTTTATATCAACTTTAATCCTCAAAAATTGCCAAAAACGCCTTTTTGGGCAATGGTACCCCAGAAGTCGAAAAATGAAATCAGCCCCCCCCCTTAATGTGCCGAGCAACTCGCAGGCAATTTCTGCTAGGAACGCTTCCCTCCCTCCAAGGAATAGCTTCCCACTCTTGCTGTTACTCTTGCCCCTGTTAACCTATGATCTTTTATTTTCCAAAAAATGTGTCTTTGTTCATAATAGTTGACAAAACTCGTTTTGGTGAGATTTTTATTAAATATTTTCCAGTTCTTTGTAAGAGAGGGATATGTGATTCTCTGGCTGTTCTCTTTCAAATTTCAGTTTCGTCGTTTCTAAGTTAAATCGAGGACAGATGTTGAACAAACAAAGCTTTTTAAAAGTTTGTTAAAACTCACTTGTAGGCAATTCTCGGTATTGAATGCTGTTTTTCAGCTATGAGTGTTTCGTGGTCCTCCATGCATTAACCTGAAAAACAGCTGTAAATGAAACCGTAAAGTTAGGTTGCTAGCTGATTTCAGTTAGGTTTTGCCGAAACCTAGCCTGCTGATGCTGCAAGTGTTTGGGTTAAGCTTTTCCTAAAGACATTATTTACTTACTTACTTCTTTTGTTACTTCTTTATTTTTGAAGCATTCGATAATCTGGCGTTTCGAATGCACTGAAGGAAAGTTGTTCTCTACCGTGACTTGTGTCTAAATTAGTTTTGGAATATTATTTTAGTTTTCAGTAATCGTAGTCGTTTTTCTGCTGGATTTTTTGCGCTTTCCTCCCCCAGTCCTAACTTTTGATTTTTTTGACCAATAACTTTAAAATTGTGTATGTGGGCATACTGGAGGCTGATGGATGAATTGAAAAACAAAAAATTTAGAAATTTATTTTGGTAAAGTTGTAAGCTTAACATGTAAGCTTGTAATGAAATAACGGAAAGCTGAATTGAAAAACGGATTTCAGATTCGTGCTCAGCGCACAAAACTACTGTATGCAAGTTTTCAGCAAATTTTTTAAAAATCTTTCGGTCTCCCTTTGGTCCACTCCTACCAAATAAAATTTAAATTTTTTTTTAATTTTAAAATTTTTCAAATTGTTTTTAGTCATTAGCCTCCAGTATGCGCTCATACAAAATTTCAAAGTTATTGTTCAAATAATCCAAAGTTGAGGCCGTGGGAAAAGCGCAAAAGATCCTTCTGGTTTCGTTAGATTTATTTTTATGATTTTTCAGCTGACGAATTTCTCACGCCGACTCGAATCTATGTTAAATCTTTGCTCCCGCTGCTTCGCTCCGGAAAGATTCTGGGGGCAGCGCATATCACTGGTGGCGGTCTACTGGAGAATATTCCCAGAATTTTGCCCTCAAATTTGGCTGTGATACTAAGTGCTGAGAGTTGGACCATTCCGCCTGTAAGCTGGTTTTTGATACCATCAGGGGCATATCCGGGGGGTGGGTGCAGGGGGTCCGGATCCCCCTCTTTCGTAAATTTTTTAAAATTTTTGGCTATTTTTTGAAAAAATCAAGTCCAATCCCCCCCTTTCGAGTAGGGTCCCCTTCTTTTCAAAATCCTGTATATGCCTGTGGATACAGTGTCAGGGGTTTTAGCTCCATTCTGTCACAAACAAAATCTCTCCAATACCTAATTTGCCCGAATAGAGATTTGGGATTAATTATTTATTATATTTATTGGTTATCATAATTAGTTTTGTTAATTTGTTGTAGCATTCTATTTTATTGCTTCTGTGTGTGAGTTAACATTGGTTTTCAGATCTTTAAATGGCTGCATCGGGCCGGCCCCGTTGAGCCCACTGAGATGGCTCGTACCTTTAACTGCGGTCTGGGCATGGTCCTGGTAACGGATCCTTCCATTGCTGAAGAGATCATGTCTGCCTTAAAGGATGAATCTCCCGTTAAAATTGGACACGTGGTTACCAGGCAAGGTTAGTAAATACGTACGTAGCCTTGTCTGCGCTTTTCTTTAGGCACTGCAGTAATGCTAACAATAGATACCAAGAGTACATAATAGATAAGAGTATGACAACAGGCAGGCTCTCTGTTATCAGAGCAAAAACTATGCTATGCGCGCTATCGGCTAACCCCCCCCCCACAAATTGACCCCCTCTCACACCGCCCCTATATGGGTACGGGGTCCAAACGGGGGTCGCTCACTGCTTTGCATAATTACACGTTATAATTAACCGAGGCCTAATTTGGGAACAGGGTGCAAGCG
This sequence comes from Trissonchulus latispiculum, assembly GCA_030248195.1. NCBI lineage: Eukaryota > Metazoa > Nematoda > Enoplea > Enoplida > Ironidae > Trissonchulus > Trissonchulus latispiculum. The sequence continues at coordinate 64,118 of JASAND010016753.1, forward strand.
TGTATGTTTAACATATGCATGTAGAAAACATACTAATCGAGTGAGCGACCCCCGTTTGGAACTATGTACCCATATAGGGGCGGTGTGAGAGGGGGTCAATTTGTGGGGGGGTTAGCCGATAGCGCGCATAGCATAGTTTTTGCTCTGATAACAGAGAGCCTGCCTGTTGTCATACTCTTATCTATTATGTACTCTTGTAGATACTATAATGATTGGAGTAAAGCCGGAAATTACTCAGATTAAAAGTTTATAATAGGAAGAGCTGCATTCTTTCTGTCATATTAAATCGGTATGGTCGAATTAGTTAATATTAGTATCGAATTAGTATGTCGAATCTCTCTTGATCTTTATCATCATAAGGTGTGTACAATGGTCAAGCCTACTTTGCAGCTGGCTACTGAGTGCTAGGAAATGATATGTATATATGTTGTTCGGAAGCCCTAAACGTGCCTTTTTAGCTGTGTTAAGCATTTGTTATTGTTAACTTGTTGCTTTATCGTTAAATTAATCGAAAAAAGGCTATCAAAATTTGTAAATTTTTAAATTGTTTTAACATTTTAATCTTTTTTTGTGCAACGCACAATCAAAAAATTACTTATACCGCTCAGCAGAGAGTGTCTGTAGCTGTCCACTGATATAGAAATAACTAATAATTTTATTTGCCGCAGCAGTTAGTCCAGTTTAAACAAACCATATTGACATCTTGATCGTAAAGTTCATGAGATGGGAAATGCTATTATTAAATGTTGGTCAGATTTTGAATTTATTTTCGGCATTATTTCTACATTACTCTGCTTTTGTGGGTATTGGCAGATGACTGGCCTTTGGCAAGAAAGGGTCAATCGTCTATCAATACAGATGAAACGACGCCACGAAAACATAGATAGAATTTTTGTCGGCTTCAAACAAGTAATTAAAGTATGCATGTAGTTCTAATTGTTCAGAAATGGCTGTTTTGATCTGAATCTCTGTTTTGTTATTGCAGATAATGTCCCTCAGGTGCAACTCAGCGGTCTTGATTTGGCATTGAAGCATGGTTTCGAATCAGCTGCTCAAAATGGAACTTCTGCTGAGAAAGTTCGCATTGCCGTCCTGATTTCTGGATCAGGTAAAAGCCATGACATAGTCCACTAAGTAAGCCGCCATTAATATAGACGCCCAAAGCGATAGCAGCGTAAAACGATCTCAGGTCACACTGACTCTAGGCACATTCGACTTGTTCAACTTTCAATTTCTAGGCGCCTTCAACTCGACCATACCTTACCAAGAGTATCTACTTAAAACATAAAAGTATGACAAGATAAGCGCCACACTCCACGTAATGTAATCGTTACACATCCTCTGCACGCTAACGGGCCATCCCCCACGAATTGGTCCCATTGAATCATGCAAATTCGACCGCTATTCCGGCGTTCTAAAGTCAGAGCCTGACAAAGCAAACACAATTTGGACTAACACACTGCTTGTGCTTTCAAGGTTTAAACACGCAAACATACAGAGAGTGAGAATGCCCCGTTGCGACTGCATGTCATACAATTTTCGGCGGGGGTCACTCAGGTCCTGTTTGCGAGAAAGGTAGCCTTTAGCTTGGAGAGAATGTGCAACGCTTACATTGGATAAAGTATGACTTGTCATACTTTAATGTTTTATGTATTACGTACTCTTGACCCTATCATGCTCTTTTTGTAGCCCAGTTTTATCCTTTACTGTCCGAGCGGGCATTTATAGCTTTCCGCCAACTTAGTCGCTACATGCGGGGGTGGGGTGGGACAACGTGTGTTGCTAAAAGACAGCGCAGATTTCGTGAGTGACTGAAATAGCTGTACTCCGACTTGGATTGGGGAGCATCAAGTTTTCGATTCGTCATCTTTGTTTCCTCGTTTCTTGTCTGTCTTTTGCAAGTGGATCGCGGTGAACAGCGTCAAACAAACCTCAAGTAGTGCCTAAACAGTGAATGAGTCCGGATTAAACTTATTTTGACTTTGACTGTGACACATTTTCTTTGTTTGACCTTTTAATTAAAGTAGTGTTTTGTAGCAAGCAGTACTTATCTGTATGAGTGCAAACAATGTATGACTTTTAATTGTAAATTAATATTCGAAGTATTTAGAAGATATGAAAATGGCGGTAGTTTAAAGTTTTGCTCGTTTACTGTATACTTTACTCTAATTTTGTGGATTTATTCCAGGAAGCAATCTGCAAGCCCTCATTGACCATTGCGTTGGTCATTTGAACTGTAAAGGTCAAATTTCATTGGTAGTATCAAATGTAGCCAGTGCTTATGGTCTGACTCGAGCTCAAAAAGCCGGCATTCCTTATGAGGTATAGTATATTTACCTGTCGTTTTTGCGTTGGCGATTTCTGTTTCTATGTTTATTTAAATTTTACGTTTGTGTTCGTCATTCAAAAGTTTTCATTATAGTACAATTCAATTCTAAGTTTTCATTGTTTAGATAATTGACCATACTGATAAGTCTAAGTTTCCGGATCGCGCTGCATATGATCGCGAATTGCATCAAGTATTGGGAAGTCATCGGATTCAATTTGTTTGTTTGGCTGGATTTATGAGAATTTTGACGGGTACAGCTTTTTGCTTTATTTTTTGTATAAAAAATTAATTACTAATGATACTAATGAGCAAATTTGAAAATTAGCGTACTGATTTGCAGTATGTTTTATCACGTTTATTTCAGATCTACAGCTTTCTGTGTATTATTGTGCGTTTTGGTTTCTTTTCCTAGTCCAAATTAGTGCACTAATTTGCAATTGGCAATATGCTTTTTAGTGCAGTTATCTAGTTGTTTTTGTCTGAATTGGTTTTCTCCTTTTTAGCCGAATTTTGCCAAAAGTGGCTGGGAAAAATGATCAACATTCATCCTTCTCTGTTGCCGTCCTTTAGAGGGGCTCATGCTGTGAAGGATGCTCTGGAAGCTGGGGCCGTTCTCACGGGTTGTACTGTTCACTTTGTTGTGGTAATCCGGATTTCCATTTTTTTCGTGAAATTTTAATACTTCAATATTAGTAAAAATACAGTTTCACTCCAATTCCTGAAAAAATTGATATTCCTTATTCTGTATTTTTAAATGTTATTATTTTTGTTACTGTCTTTGTTGTAGCCTGAAGTGGACGCTGGTGCCATCATCGAACAAGAAGCTGTTCGAATTGAACCGGGTGATACCGAAGATACTTTGCTGACTCGAATGCACCAGGCGGAGCACCGGATATTCCCGAAATCGCTGGATCTGGTACTCAGTGGACGGGTTAGCATGGATGTGGCGAAAAATCGGGTCATCAGAAAGTAGAAAAATGATGATCTGTTAATCTGTTGAATTTTATCTCCACTGACATTCCAGTTTTGCATAATTTTTCTTTTCTCAAAACTGTTTTTGTTATTATAATTGTTGATAATTTCGTTGTTATTAAAATTATTTTTGTTAGAGTAATAAAATATTTTCCCAGTAAGCTAAGCTAACAACCCTAAATTTAAAACTGCTGGTAAATTAACTCTGTCACAAATAAATTCATATTTGCCATTAGGTATTTTGTCATTCATTTGTTGTTTAAGATTTGACAAGAGCGGTTACTGTAATGAATATCATTCCTTGCTGGTCTAAATGTGACTTTTCTTTCAGAAAGTTGCATTTAGATTGCTACTCTTCGCAGTGACATTAGATATGTCCGAAGTCTGACTTTTTCCAGTCTTGCTGGATTTCGTAGTAACCGTTTCTTTTTTGGAGGTTGACGTGGCTGACACGCTTGTCGGAATCGAGAATCTTCGCTTTTGGCTGGGGCGTCGCAGGAGACACATGGGACCAGCTTTTAGCAGGCTGCACCGCCGTTCCATTTCCTCGTTGGATTTTCTTTTGTGGATTTGGTCCAGCATTTTAATCACGCTAAAACATGAAAATCGACAGGCAGTTTTCGATTTTGGTTTCCAAATGTGGCTTGCTTTTGTCTTTCTTCTCCGTCGGCCCTGTAGTATAAAAAAGTTGATATTGCCATCATAGTGTAGAGGGGAGGGCCTTTGAGTTGCAGTGTGAGTAGGGTTGCGCCGGGGCTGTGTAACGGGGCTGGGGCCCGGGCCGGGCCGGGGCCGGGCCGGCCCCGTTTCGGCCCGGCCCCGCAAAATTTTTTAACGGCCCGGCCCGGCCCCGTTGACTTTGGGGCCCGGGCCCGTTACACGGCCCCGGCGGCCCCGTCGGCCCCGACGGCCCCGTAAGCCCCGGAGGGCCCCGTGGGCCCCGGAGGGCCGTCAGGACGTATATAACACACTTTATTATATATTTTCTGCTGTGCATATGGCTATTTCTTGGCGTATGTAGTAGTGATATTTCAGGCAGCCTTTTTATTTCAGTTTCAGGCGGTTGCTCGTCGGAATTTCAGATTCAAATTCAGTTTCTGTTCCAGGTCTCATTTTATTTGATTTTCAGTTTCCGTTTCAGGTCTCATTTTATTTGATTTTCAGTTTCCGTTTCAGGTCTCATTTTATTTGATTTTCAGTTTCAGGTTTAGGTGCTGAAACTGAAATACGTACTGATTGAGAATATTTTCAGTTTCAGTTTCAGGTGCTGAAACATCACTAGTATATGTAGCACAGCACACAATTCTCTGTAACGTGACGTTGTGCCAGCCACAGATGGACGCGGGACGAAATTTTTCGGCCCTCCCCTCCGGCCCCGAACTAAATTTGCTTGTTCAGTCCCGCGGGATCTCGTAGTACCGCAAATTTGATAAATCCTATCCCGCAAAATCCCGCATCATTTTGTAATTATCTAATTAATTAAAATCAATAATAATTCAGTGCTTGTTCAGTCCCGCGGGATCTCGTAGTACCGCAAATTTGATAAATCCTATCCCGCAAAATCCCGCATCATTTTGTAATTATCTAATTAATTAAAATCAATAATAATTCAGTAATTCCTGTAAACTTTCGAAATATAAAAGCTTTCTGTTTTACAATGCTTCACGTTCCCTATTTCCTGTTAGTTATTTTGAATGTATAATTAGATATTTAAATAAATTGCTATTATTGCTAAATAAATTAATTTTAATAAAATATAATAATATATACTATATTAAATTTAGACTTAGAGATATTCCAGTTTTTTTGATCGAACCAGAAGCTTTTTGTTTCCATTTCAGCAAGGTTTGCTTAGAAAAGTTGATAGGTAGGAAAGTTAAAGTTCGTCTCTGATCTATTTAGAAAACTAATCTCAATTACAACACTGGTGCTCAAAACTCCGCAACCGCTTAGATTGCTGACAGGCAAAGACTGCGTGTCGGCTGTCAGTTCTGCTGCTTAAATATTGTATAAGCCTAATTTACATAATTTGAGCACAAAAATCTTGCCTAAGCTGTGCTGAACTGCTGAAGATAGGACTTCTAAATAGAGAAATGACTCACAATGTACTGAACATACATAGGATCCGAATGAAGCATAAAGACTGCCAGTATGAGGTATATTGCCAATACTTTTGCAAAGGGGTAAGCAAAAGGCTGTTAAACGGAGTCTGGGGACGCTGGGGCCGTCGGGGCCGCCGGGCCGTGTAACAGGGCCGGGGCCGGGGCCATGTAACGGGGCCGGGGCCGGGGCCGTGTAACGGGGCCGGGGCCGGGGCCGTGTAACGGGGCCGGGGCTTGGGGCCGGGCCTGGGCCGGGCCGGCCCCGGCCCCGGCCCGGCCCCGCGCTTTGGGAAGGCCCCGGCCCCGTAATTTCGCTAACGGCGCAACCCTAAGTGTGAGGGCCTTTTTGCGAAGAGTGCTGGGTTAAAGGAATTAAAAAATTTTAACTCTACTCTTTCAGTGATGTCCGTTTCTGCTTCGTATCTATCCTGCGTCTAGTTCTAAGATTTGTAAACCAAAAATACAAATTTATGCTTTTTTGGGTGATAAGTAAACCAAAACCTAGTGTAACACTGGGCTTCTTTCTATTCTAACATTTAAAATTGAAGCTTTTTAAATTTGAAATTGAGACCTAAACCAAAGGAAAGATAAGTTTGGTGGCTTCCAGGTAGCAAACAGTTTTCTGTTAACATGGTTCCAGCTTGCTTTCTTTTTGACACTAACCTAAGTCCGGAAACTTCGTGCTCGGACAGCGCAAGAGTTTCAGGCAAGTGCTCTGTGGTCGAGAGCACGTGCTCCCATTTCTCATCCAGTCTTTCATATCCACTTATATTTCCTTTTGCACCGGCGTAGGACTCTAGCCACAGCGTTTCCAGGGCTCCCTTTCCCTTAACCTCAACCTGGCCGCGACGTTGAAATTGAAATCCTGTAAGATTCTGCTGCTTTGCCTGTTGACAGAGAATATCGGCCGTTTCCTTGGTTAGCTGGATTTTCATGGGAAGGGCCGTTGCCTTCATTCGTGAGGCTACGTTGACAGCGTCTCCAAAAACGGTGTATTGAGGAACGTAACCGCCTGCAGAAATGGAACAGATTTTAAAACAGACTATTATATATAGCCAAGAGTTCATAATTGCACTATATATAAGAAAATAATATAATATAATAAAGAAGATAATATAAAGATAATAGAGATAATAAAGATAATAAAGATTTAGATAAAGATAATATAATCTTCTATAATATAAAGGAATTCATTATGGATTCTTGATATAGCTTTATCAAGAGTACATAATAGATAAGAGTAAGAAACTCTTACGCTAGCATGTACAAATTACGTAAGGTATGCTAGGTTCATTAAATCGGGACCCCCCCCCCGAAACTTCCGGGGGGGGGTCCCACTTTGCACTAACTACAAGCTTTCATATAAGCGTGTGTCTGCTCGCTGATTGGCCCACTAGCCTAAGGCTTATTGCAGGCAATTTATTAGTTATTTTAATTAATTAATAAAACTTTAATCAGGTTAATGCAATTAAAAAACTAATTCGACAACTTTGTAGCATTTTTTCTGCTCTTTTCAATGATGTAAAAATTGTTGCACGTTACATTCCTTCGAATTTTTGTATTATGCAACAGTTTTTATATCATTGGAAAAAGCAGAAAAAATGCTACAAAGTTGTCAAATTAGTTTTTTAATTGCATTAACCTGATTAAAGTTATAATTAATTAATTAAAATAACTAATAAATTGCCTACAATAAGCCTTAAGGCTAACGGGCCAATCAGCGAGCAGACACACGCTTATATGAAAGCTTGTAGTTAGTGCAAAGTGGGACCCCCCCACCCCGGAAGTTTCGGGGGGGGGGTCCCGAGTTAATGAACCGAGCATACCTTACATAATTTGTACATGCTAGCGTAAGAGTTTCTTACTCTTATCTATTATGTACTCTTGGCTTTATGTTTCCGAGATATGAATAGATTTTAATGTCTTACGTTTCTGATTTTCAAGATCTACGGCTTAGCATAATGCAAAACGTATATGGAGCTGGGTAGATTCTACAGTTCCTTTCTTGCTCGCTTAAATTATATCTATTAAATTGTTTAAATCTTGAAATTTAGTTCCTCATTTTGCTTGCATTTCTGCATTCTGCACTACAATAAAGTAGCCAGAAACAGGTTTAAATTCCTAAACAATAAACCCGATCATTCACCTACCCACAACGCCAGCCGCACAGGGTCCCGTGTTAATTCCGGCCCGATACTGAATTGTGATAGCCTTGGCTTGGGCTTTGTTCTTTTCCTCGCCCAGGGTATCATTCAGGCTTTGAATGTGATTTCGGATATGAATGACGGCTAGGGCCACTTCCACTGCATGGCGCGGAATCGAAACCGGAATTCCGGAAACCGCCATGCTTCCGGACATCAGTTTTGAGACCGGCAGAAGTAGGTAGAGATTTAGAATTCGGGAATAACTTTCGTGAAGTTTGTTCAGAAATGAGATAACCGTGGACGCTTTGAACTTTTCCGTCAACTGGTTGAAGTTGATAATTTCATCGAAAAAGATGGTAACCTGAGGATAACTTTCAGGCTTGATCATCGTTTCGCCCTGAAGCAAGCGGTCTGCCAAAGTTTTGGGAATAATTCGCTCAACCAGCTTTTGCATTTTTGTCTTTAATTCGAGCGTATCCGCTTCCTGGTTGCCTAAAGTTGCCAGTTGGAGCTGAAATGAGGTCATTGTTTCGTTGAAATCGTCCAAAATCGAGCGAAAACCACCCATAGATTTCTCTTTCAGTTGTACCAGTGCGAGTACAAGATTTCCGATAGCTGGTCTCTCATAAGGATCTGTTGATAAACACTTTTTGACCAAAGCTATGATTTCTTCGGAGTTGTGAAGACTTGACTTCAACCACTGATTGAAAAATGGAGGTCTGAAATCAGTAGCTTACCTTACTGCTATCAAGTTGAAAAACAATCAACTTTATACATATTCTCTGGGCCTTTTCAGATAGCTTCAACCTTGATTATCAGTGTTATAAATAATTTTAAATTTGGTTTTTAAACAGCCGTTTGCACCAAATGTGGTTAACCATTTGCTAACCATATGGTTATTTCCTAACCAAATGGTCAATCGTGAGACAATTGGTAAAAGAAGGTAAAGGCAATATAAAGGAGCGACATGTTATGATCAACTCCACATTTCGAATACAGGAATATTTCAGCCTTAAATTGACAGCACACTACCGATTAGAGCAATAGAATACACTTTTTAACTTTTCTTTCTATATATATTGGTTTTACTGTCTTACTAAAATATTGGTTCACTTTACCATGTTGTATATACTCCAACATGGGTATACATTGCTTTTATTGTTTCTAAGTTATACGGCTTGGTCTGTAATTTTCTTGCCAGAACGTAAAAATTTACTGCAAGTTCGTGGTTAACCCTGCTCAAGAGCAGGGTTAGCCAACCACATGTTAACCACTTGCTTAGCATTTGGTAAGCAAGTGGTTAAGTTAACCACATTTGGTGCAAGACAGTTTGTGGTTAACATCAAGTTAACCAAGTGGTTAGCAGCAAATGTGCTAACCATTTGCTAACCACATTTGGTGCAAACCAGTGAAAATGTTTGTTTTTTGTAAATTTAATTTTTTATTTATTCTGATACGTAGTCTTTTAAATAAGCTTCATCAAAGAAATACTTGAAGAAACCTTACTCCACTGAATCTCCCTTTAAGATGCTCTCAAGACTGGGTTTAAACTGATCTTGCAAAAGTTGTTTCAGTTTTCTTTCGTCAGTCCAAATTTCAGTTTCTGCAGAATCCGATTTCAATTTTGACGGAAACAGTCCCAAGGGTCCAGTTTGAAAAAGAATTTCATGCAAAATCACTCCAAACGAATAAATATCAGCTGATTTCATAACAAATTCGATTCTCCTGCTGGACCCCTCTTTGGTCAAAATTTCCGGAGCAATCCAGATGGAGTCGTCAGAATCGTGCGGATTTCGTTGGCAAATCCTTTCTAAAACTTTTAGAGAGCATTTTAAACAGTATTTTTTCATAAATCATAACATTTTAGTCTAAACATTCTGTGAAAAGTTGGTGCAATTCATAGAAAGTTCATTCGGATTTCAGTCAATGTTGCGCCAAGGACTGGAAACAGTAAAGTCTGGGAACAGTATGTGTTTTAATGGTCATTTTTTATTATTTTTTATATTATTTTATTTTTATTTAAATTATTATATAATTCATAAAAGTTCGTCTTATTAAACAAGTGTAGAAATGCCCCAAGTTGTTACAGACACCACATGCTTGTATGTAAAGTCCGCAGTGAATGCACTCTTTAGAAACGTTCCAGTAGAAGCTACAGAAAGCACTTTTATACATAATAAATACAAAAGGTATTTACTGTAGGTACAGGTGTTTTATAGTATTTACTGCAGGCAAATTTTTACTATTCGAGAGGCCGGTAAAAATACGAAAGTTACTTTTATGGAAAATATATACAAGAAGCTCCGCTAGTGACTTACCGCACAGGAGCACTCTTGTACAAATTTACAAGAATTACTGTAATTTCTGCAGGAGACTTCTTAAGAGTGTGGAGTCTGACCTTATTAGCGAAAACAAGAGTTTATAACAGGAAGAAAAATTATTTTTCAGCTGTTACCCATATTTTGCGATGCTGAATTGAAATCAGCAAACACAATCTTTGCAATAAATCTGCTTGTTATTATGCAGTCTTTTGAGGTCAGGTTTCCATGGAATCCAGGGACCATCCCGTAGTGGATTTGATAGAGTCCCTCGGCCACGTCATAGGCCAGGGACAGTTTCAGATTTTCCGCCAGGTAAACCTTGGATTTCAGCAGGAAAATGAACAAACTACAGTACGGTTGACAGTCTTCAAGGAGCAAAAATGCGGTCCTGGTTCCCAAGACCAAGCCTAAATAGGACCAAGAACACATAATATAGAAGAGTGTGACAGCAGGCAAGCTCTCTGTTATCAGCTCTAGGTACATGCTCTACACGCTAACGGCTGACCCCTCCCCCCAACAAACGTGTATGCTCACTTCAAAGAAATTTGCATGCTATCTTTGCGTTCTAAAGCTCGAAGCAGACACAAATTGGACGCACGCAGGCGTTGTGTTTTCGAGCTTCAACAGGTAAAGATACGAGTGAGCGTACAGAAACGTGTACTGGGTGGGTACACATTTGTGGGGGGGGGGTCACTAGATACACGTTTGTGGGGGGGCGTCAGCCGTTAGCGTGCAGAGCATGTACCTTGAGCTTTAACAGACAGTCTGCCGGCGCCAGCTGTCACACTCTTATCTATTATGTACTCTTGATAGGACTAATTCAGCAACGCCGTAGAATATTTGCTCTATTATGGTTGCAAATTGAAATAAACAGCCAGCGGGCGGCGCATTTACAGAACTGTTTCATGTTTTTTTCGTTTTCTAAATATTAACTCCAGCTCCATTAACTCCATTTCCTCTGTTGAATTCTTTCACGAAAAGGATCGAATGAATTTCAGCTAGTTAAACTCTTAAACGCTTAACTCATTTCTGAAATTAGATGCACTTGGCTGTTACTGTCAAACAATTAACTAAAAATAATATTAAAATATCAAAATTAAAGTTAAAAATTAACTTATTAGTTTATTAATCTGGAAAACTAACCTAAAATTGACACAACATTATCATGTGTCAGACCTATTCGAGCCTTTATGTAGTCTGGTGTTTCTCGTTTCCTTAAGTCTTTCATTGGGACTTTGGTATAACGTATCCACTTCACATCTCTGCTTTTGTAGGCACCGAAACGGCTTTTTTCAAATTGCTGCATAGACATAAACTCCCTTGTGTTTAGGGTTTGAATTCGATTATGAGGAATTAGATAAACATTTTTTGTTCTTTTAGACCATTCCTTTCGTTTCCACAGGACGAGTAAGCCGAAGAGCAGAGCGACAATGAAAATTATCGTAAGAGTAACAGCCGTACGGTATCGTCTTACTGTATTCGATTTCTTATCTCCTGAAATTCGCCAATGCATTGAAAAATTACCCGTCTCGATCGCTAGGTGTCCATTTTCTTGAAAGATCGTTAAAGCAGGGCTGTAGGTGCAGTTTTCATAGCTTTGGTATAGAGTTAAACCGAATTGAGAGTCATTTCGGCTTTGCCAATCCGTAGCGACAAGAGACGCCAGATCATCATAAAACGGATTTTGGAAGCAGCCTATCCTTAGATTTTGATCTTGTCGATTTTGACAGGGCGGATTCTGAGGGGCTCCTTCCAACCTAACGATCTTAACATTAAGTTGTTGTTTGTATCCGCAAAATTCACTTTTCGAAACCGCATTTCTGATTCGAAACCCGAAATTTCGTTCTGCCGGTAACAGAATCAAAACTTCCAATAGAGTGGAAACGTTCATAGTTGGCTGGAGAAATTCCATAAATAGATCCAGATCGCACAGAATAACTAATGACATCTTTTTGGACAACAGTTTGCCTGTCAAATCCAATTTTCTTTGCTTTAAGTGATCATAATTGATTTCAACTTTTTGAATCACTCTGCCGTCAGTCAGTCGCCTGCTGACGAGCAAATTCAGTAGATCCGAGCACCAGCTAGAACCGGGTCCAAATATTGATCTCATAGTCGTGACAGCGATCAAATGTTGCCAGTTTGGACAATAGGTCTCCAAAAATGTCGCTACCAAGTCGATGTAAGGCGTAGCAAGATTATTTTGTTCCACCGTGATTTTATTTGATTTGAAGTTAAGCTTTACTGATTCCAAACAAGCAAGTTCTGCAGTTTCGTGGAGGTTGCCGGGATTGTGCTTTGAAATTGTTTCCATTTGACTGACAAAATTTAACCTCTGAATTGCTGCATCTGTTTTCATGTTACACCTGGCAAACAGAAATATTGCAGAATAACAAACATAGTAAGCAAAATAAATGTTGTAGTAAAATGGAAAAAAACGAAATGTACAAAATAAAAAGAACTAGTCATACTTGATTTTTTTATTTAAATACGACTTACGTAAATAAAATATTATAATAAAATAATTCTTCCTTAGAAATAGGAATGAAAATACAGTATTCATTTAATCCGCAATTAAGTTGTAAGATACCTTTTTCGTTTTATGCAAGCAGCTATGTATCTATTCTGTCGACTAATAAAAAAACAAGCTCAGAAGGAAGCAAATAATAAATTTTACATATCTAAATTATTTTCTAAGCTGACCTTATTATTAGCTTTGCGACAGCCAGGCTTTTAGCCATTTCCCAGCAACCGTTAAATGAAACGTTGGAAATATTGCAAACTGCGTCTTTACTTTTTGCTTCTGGGATTTTACAAGTAAGTGATCTATTAACTGCTGGTTTTACTGTCACAAAAGCTGTGAATGGAAACATGTTGATTAAAAGAAACAAACTGAGACAATCAAAATGCATGCGAGAAGGCTCAGGAAGTAAGAACTTCTAAGAGCGTACTAGATTGCATCCCTGTCAATTCTTAAAATAAAAGTTGGCGCAGAGATCAAAAGATTATATTTAAGTCGTTGTATAAAAAATAGCATAGTGCTCATAGAATTGTAGCTATACTTACATCACAGAGGAAAAAGGCGGGAATAAGACCACCTTTACTCAGTAATTAGCTACAAAATAAACCGACAATTTTAGATTTAAATGGTTTGTTTTGTTTAGTCAATTTCGAATTCTTTTCTTAAAAATCCATAGCGCTCAGCAATAGAGTGTAGCTTCAAGTACACACTGCGAGCATTTGGTCTTTCATCGGGAGCAAAGTGTTTACATGGCTCAAAAACGCTCGAAATCTCTCCAGTCCAAGCAGCCGTATCGTTCCAATAGTCACCGATAAAATAGTCACACAAATCGGGTATTTTCCAAACGTCAGTTTTATGCGTCATGTAGACATAGTCCACTCCAGATAGAAAATCGCAATCTTGCTCCGGGGCAATGAAGGGCGCCATTCGATGGGGTCGACAGCTCCAGCTTTGGCTTTCCGGCGGAACCGCATCGAGATCGTTTGCGATCAATCTAAGATCATCAGAAATCAGGAACTGAGAAGCCGCCCGCTGGAGACTGTCCATATCCGCCATAATCCGGGGCGGATTTTCTTTGTTTAGCACTGCTAGAAAGTGAACCAGATCAAGGCAAAGACCAAATCGGACCTGAAACAAGAGCTTGATATCGTTGTGATTTGCTTTTCGGTACAGCTGAGTGTCTCACTCTTCCTATTATTTGTTGTTTTATTATTTGTCAGAACGCCTAGAATTCAGTCCTAGGGATAGTTTGGAGAATCAATGTATATACATCTAGAGAATCTACATCTAATCTACAGCCTAAATGTGGCACCCTAAGAAGGAAGCAGTCATCGGGTATCCCCATTTATCCTACCATAGAACTGAAAACATTAATAATATACTTCTAAATACAAACGCTTTCAAGTCAGAACTAAGACAAAAACAAACTGACAATAAATCTATATCAATCTTTTGGGTTCGATTTCTGGCCAAATATTAGATTATGTTATGTCCAAATATTAGTCCAAATTTCTGTCCAAATATTCAATAAATATTCGGATCCAAGTATATATAACATAAATATTACTTTTCTCGGCAGACCGAACTCTCACCGATAATCCATCATATTTTTGAATGTGTTCATCTTCGAACAACGTTTCTAGTCGATCCGCTGAACCGTGCTTGTAGTACGCTATATAGAGATAATTACTGTCACAGCTGCCAATATACAGTGTGATTCGATTTTGAAGATCTTCGATTTCGCTCAGCTCACGTAGGGTTCTAATTCCAGCCTTGAAATGCGACTGCCATTCCTGATCTGTTAACTCCGCGATCACAATGGTATGATTCTTCCACCAACCTTTGAACAGATTCTACAAATTAGAATTTTTAGAAAATAAGTAAAATAATAAACAGAAAAAATATTATTTATTGCACCAACTCGAGACTTGTTCTGAGTTTTGACGCTTTGCCCAAACGCTGAGGAATTTTGGAAACCAACTTGCAACTTTGGTTGGAAGTTGGTAAACTTTTCATTTTTATTTCCATTTATTTTGGATTTATATACTTTCCTTTCTATTTTCTTCAATATTGAACGAAATTAATAGTGTACAAAGAAACACAAAACATAAATTTGCTTAGGTAATCTGTTCATTAATTTCAGGTAAATAATGTACCTTTACATAACTTCTATCTAACTGATTTCCTATTACTATGTCGTCACTATCATCACATGTGAGCCACCGGTGGCATTGTGTCATTCCAGGCAAACTGAAATAACCTTTGTCACATCGCGGTCGACAAACTTTTCTGTCCTCTGAAAAATCCTGCCAACATATCTTTTCATGAGAAAGCATATTCCTAAATACAGAAACTCCAAAAGATTCATGTTCTGAATTGAGGGGCTGTGGTAAGATCCAGGTCACCTTACAAATAATAAACCGAAGAATTAGGCCACTGATCGCAATAAAGGCGAAACACACTGCCCAGCGCAAGCGAAACAGTTTCCTTAACATGCCTGGGCTTGAGATTAATAAGCTGTCCCACACCTGGTACATAGCTGAGATAAGAGGATTAACTCAAACTCAACAGTAAAGTGCCAAGGATTTAACGAAAATGAATGATGAAACAGAACTGAACGGATAGCGAATAATTTGTGGTTAGCTTTGTAAGCTTAATATGATTAATTGATGTCTCAGATTAGAACTTTTTGGCAATTTTTATTATTTATACTTTTTTGTTAATTTTTATGGTACTGAAAAACGCGAATATTTAAGTTATGAATTAGTCTCGAAGAGGACGCCAACTGTATTCATTCGATTATTATTGCGGGCTTTGGATGAGACAGATTAATGAATTGACATCGGAATAAACTACCAAGATGTTCAGTGCAGGTCTGGCCAATAACACCACCTCGAACGAAATACTATCATGAAACTTTTACTGGTTGGCTTTGCTGAGGTTGGTGAGACAATTGGCATTTGGCTTTTGGTTGCATGTAAAGTCCTGGCTGTTTAGCCTTTCCCAAAGCTTGCCCAGGTAGAAATTGTTAGCTCTATTGAGCTTACCAGGCTTAATTTTGCTGGACAGATGGCTACTGTTTATGGATAAGACGCTGGCCGCTACTTAAACTCTATAATCTAGCAAACTTAAACTGGACCAAAAAACTGAATTTTGTGGAGAGCTGATTATTCAAGTTAAGTCTGACAATATGCATATGTCACGTCCCAAACCCGAAATCGCACAAAACTAGTTCTGTGAGAGGCTCAAACCTCACAAAACCCGTTCTGTGAGGCCTTGTCTCACAAAACTAGTTCTGTGATGTTCATGCCTCACAAAACCCGTTCTGTGATGCCATTTCTCACAAAACTAGTTTAGTGAGGTCACTTTCCTCACAAAACCCGAAATGCTTGCAAACTCAATACTATATTGCTATATTAAGAGTTTATTGATGTCTTATAATTCCATATATATTTTCTGAAAGTTTAGAAGTCAGAGATTTCAAAACTTTTAAAGCTTCCTAAATTTTAAAAACTGTTGGACAAGAAATAATGAACAAGAATTAGTCGAATTTGGTATCAAGTTAAAGGACTCCAATATCTTATCCAATGACTGTCCATTGTATTATCCAATGCCTTGGCACAATTGCTGCTAGACTGTAATTTCTAGATTTGTAGAAGCGAAGATAAGTAATTCTAAATTACAAACAATGTGAATATGTATATGTTGTTGCAAAGTAGTCCAATTGGCATTGTAGTACAATGCCAAGAAATTTTGGCATTGTAGTACAACGTTGGAAAACTAGTACAACGCTCGTTTCAAAGCAGCGTTGGACTACTTTTCCAAGAATTTCTGGCATAGTACTACAATGCCAAGGCCTCATTGGAAAAGTAGTACACCGCTGGACCAACAAGAAAGGTCTTACTCTAACGCTGATCCTGATTGTCTAATGCAGCAAGTCTTATGGGGTCTAGCCGTCATTTTGTATTTAACTTTAACTTTTTACTAAATTTCTCACTTCAGTTTTTCATAATTTTCAGATAGGTTTTGATCCATTGTGATGGTTCGAGAAGTAGTTTTATTACGTATTTGTTAGTTTTATCTTATTTTTCTTAATGTGTTTTATTTTCCTTAAATTTGTTTAAAGCCACTCATCTTTTACTAATCATATCAAGTCAAATTTTCTTAAAATTTCCTGAATGTATTTATCTTAATTTTTTAATTCATTATCACTGCTGTTATTTTCATTTATTACGGCAGGTGGAGCTGTTGTGGCAACGTGAGTTGCAAAGCATGTTGCTCTTCTTGCATTTGCAAGTATATATTTGTTGTACACTGTTTGTTTGACAATCGACAGTTGCATCTTAAGTAGCCTTGACCGGATCCAACCGATAGTAGTTTGACGGCCTCCCTGACACTGACAGTCTTGTCGAGTGGAACATCGCTTGCATTGATTTGTACACTTCCAGCAGCCCGTGTCCATCATCCCTTTATTATAACTGCCTTGGTGCCTACTTTGTAAAACCCGTCACTTTCCTCAAGATTACTCCTACCAAATTTGGAGGATCAGTCAGGCCACGGTCAACTTTGTTAACTGCGATTAATACAGTGTCACCTACAGAATAAGTTTGAAGACTTGAGGTTGAAAGCGCAACCATGGATTGAGCAGCTGCCTGTTGGTTTTGCCTGCTGAGTTCTCGAGAAGCAATAACTGTTTCTTTAGAAATGCACAAGCGGCACTTTTCCTTTGAGCCACTACAAGTACTATGGAGCGGTCCCTCACAGACAACACAAGTTATATGTTGGCTTTCTTGGATTGCCTCGGAACAACTGACGCACACCACCTCAGCAGGCTGTAGTTGATGAAATGTTTGCCCACCTTGGTTAATTACCTATGCAGTATCGGAGATTCATAATAGGATGACTGGAATGTAGGCTCCTGATCTGTTTCCATTTCCATTCCTTCTTCACTGCTGCTGGTGCTCACACTGTCTGACAGTGGCTCTACGAGAAGAGATTCCAGATCTTCTTCCGAATGGATCTGTTGTAAAATTTCTTTGGGTAAGTTAGTACTAAGTAGACCTCGTTTAGGTTCGCTTCCGAAAAGGGCTTCGTTGATCTCGTTGGCATTTCAATTGCATGCACAACCTGCTTCATTTTCTCTGTAGTGTCTAGTCTGCAATAATTTCGGTCGCAAGGACTTTCGCAATCAGTCTTTCAGCTGAAAATGTCTTGCATAAAAACAGCCCTGTATACATGCATAAGCAGCACGTTATAAGGCAGACAAGCTGCACTGGAGTCTGCCTTTCCAGCTGATTTGAAAGTGCTGTGAATTAAACTGGAAAGCAAAAGCGAGAGAAACCTTTGCAACAATTCAACCTAGCTATTCATAAGACTGGCATCACTGAGCCTGATGCCGGCCTCAGTGATGCTGACTCCGGCATCAGTGGAAGATGCTTTCGAACAGTACTGTAGAAATCAAATTCAATTTTCCCCTCCTCCGAAAGTTTCGAAACCTGGTAGACCTCCGCTTTATCAAAAATATCCTGAAATCGTGGAATCCGTGAGTACGCTACTGACTCAGACGGCTGCAGGCGCTCATGAGAAACGACACGACGCTACGACATATGCCTGTGGCGTGTCAGTTGCTGAGCTCCAACGAAAGGTTAACTTTGAGCTGAAGCAAAAATACCCTGACAAACCCCCTTCAGTTAGCTGGAATACGATTCGGCGGCTTGGGCTTCCACCTAATTCTAATTTCAACTCAGCTTCTCGCTATCAGCAGATATTGCCTTTTAAACAGCCCCATAGACGCAATGACCTTGTTCTTAACGAACACGCAGATTTTCAATTTTCAGCAAGCCAAATTAATTTAGCCCTTGAATTCGGACAATTTTGTGAAGATGAAGCCATTTTAATGTCGTCCGATAATAAGAATAAAATAAATGTAGGCACCGCAGCAGTCAGCCAGTACTATAGGCCTAGAGGGATGCACCAAATTTCTGATACGCCCAATCTGCCGGATCACTCATTCCCTCTTAGCGACGCTAAACTTGTGCCCTCTGGCTATATGATGCTTCAGGCGAAGCCCTCCCGAAGCCGTTCATCTCAGCGAGTTCCTGCGTCTCGCTTAAAATTAACGAATTGTTCGAGATCGCAAAGTCCGCAGCGAGCAAAGGAAAACGTATATTATGACAAATTGGAACGAAAGCGAATTAAAGTTCCCCGAAACGGGACATTGCATCTGTATGTTTATGCCCAAAAATTTTATAACAGCACATCTTGTCGTCACGTTAACGACATGCTCAGCTTTCTTCCTGAATATCTGCGAGTAACCGGCAAAAGTGTTGTTATTAACATTTGTGATGGTGGTCCTGACTGGACTACCAAATCACTTGGCAACATTTTAATGTACGGTCGACTTTGGCGAACCCTGGGCCTTGACTTTTTTGCCAATCTGTGCTATGCACCAGGGCATTCAAAGTTTAACATGATTGAGAGGCGTTGGGGTCCCCTTTCTTTCCGGCTTGCAGGGGTTGTGATACCGAAAAAGTTGCCTGGTGATGACATTTCTCCCTGGGAAAACCGACATCTCGACGAATTTTCTAAAGACGAAAAAGTTGGAAAAGTTTTGGACAATGCCGTTAGGATATGCGCCGGCTATTTGTCACCGGATATTTATAACGGCTTTCCCACAGTTGCTAACGCTGTTTACCGGAACAGCGAATCTACCGTATACTCTAATTTAAACTACAATGAAGAACATGCCTTTCTTACAAATTTGACGAGAACTTCTTTGCAAAATAAACCAAGTTTAGTGGAGGAACTTAAGTTTTTGCTTTCCCATTGCACCCGAACTACCTACAAAATTGAATTTGCTAAATGCTCCAAAATTGGCTGTCCTTGTAACAGGACTCGCCCGAAAGCTAAAAAGTTTCTAAAAATTCTGCGACATTTTGGAGGCCGGCTTCCGACTCCCGATCTTGATGGCTCTGTCATACAAGGTCATTATAGATGCTTCCTTGATCACATCAGACTGCCGTCATATTTGCCAGTAGACTATGGTTTGCCCAGCGGAATAGTTGGGATCTGTAACGAATGTTCGTATGTGTTTTCTTCTAGCAGAGACCAAAAGCGGCATCAACTTTTGATGCACTAATTGTAATTTGACTGTTGCTTTTTTGGCTCCCTTGAATGTTATGGCCACTAGGTGTAAATTTGGTTTTCTTTACAGCTCTATGTCAATTAACTAAGACAGTGACACCTACCAACTTTTCCAATTTTAACCTTTAACCTTTAAGTTGGGCTTTGTACGTTTTCGTGCTTTTCACGTTTTTTGTGTTAAATAAAATACAGCTGGCATATGAAGTTGGAAATAAAATGTATGTGTAACATCTGTATAGGCATATTAAGAAAGCGAGCAAAACAGTGCAAAAATAGAGTTGTTTATATTTGTGAATGCATTTAGTGCAAAGGTAGTGCCCGCCAATACAAAAAACTGTAGCTTGTCTGGCCAGCTGCAGGATAGAAAGGTTAAGACAGCAAGCTTGTTTGTTGGCTTTCAGAAGCAAAAAATGTAAATATCGTCTAAAAATTGAATACGACCTACGCTAGTAACAATCGTTTTAATATACGCTTTTGAAAGCGTATAATGCTTGTAATATACGGTTTAGGTTTGGACGAGGTTCCTAGGTACTCATTTGCGGGGGGGTCCACTAGGTACGCAATTGCGGGGGGGGGTGGCCCGTTAGTGCGCAGAGCATGGCTCAGCTGCTAATAACATAGAGTGTGACGCTTGTCACACTCTTATGTATTATGTACTCTTGGTACTACTTCTCTTCTACCAGCTCCAGCGGTTTAAGGGGCTGGTTCGGGTATTTGCAGCAAAGTTTGAAAGTCTATAATTTATTCAATTCTTGGAGTTCAACAATAATTTTTATATCACTTTAAAGCTTAGAATGTGCTTGTTACAACTAGGTATATATAGTATAGCCGTATAGCTGTCTCATTTCAACTCTTCGACTTGAACATGCGATAACATGAAAACAATTTTTGAACATGGCTTTCTCGACGTGTGGCAAAGCTAACGAAAAGCGACCAGTTCAGGCTTCAATAGAAACGTCTGCCCGAGGGCTATTTTTTCTGAAATTGTTTAATGTTCAAGTAAGCTCAAGATTTCGAGAAAAAAATCTTGTCCGATTTTTGTCAAAATTTTCAAGTTCGGACGTTTATTTCTCTCGAACAGGAACACAAAACGCGAAACCATTAAAAATAGCACTCGGCAATTGTCCCAAAAATGAGTGTGTAAAACTGTTTTTTAATTGATTGCATGAGTTGAAAAAATCCGTGTTCAAAACAATCAGGTTGCGATGTTAGAAATTTCACATTTTCGTTGCTGCGCGTAGGCAGAGATACCGCAGAGGGCTTTCCGTTGGACATAACATGTCCTTTAGGACTACAAATATGGGCAATACTTGACCGACGGTGTTGAAGCTGTCGAAATCTTCAATATTTGATTTTTCGAAAAATTGTCCGTTTTGGACCTCGAAAATCAATTTTCGCTGTTAACTCTGAAACCGTAAGGAATCGAAGACTACTCTCAAAAGCAAAGTTGTAGGTCTTGGTGAAAGGATTCGAGTGTCCAAAAGTTCATCCATGTGGGTGGCCACACTGCAAGTTATGGCGGATTAAAGCTAATTTCTCCATAACTAAAATTTGCAAGCCTTTTCTAAATGGTTTAAAGCTAAATGATGTAATTGTAGGCTCTTTTAAAGCCCAAAAATACACTAACCCGAACCAGCACATTACTTTAGCTACAGCAAATAGCCATTTTAGCTCCCGCAATGCCACTTTCATTTTCAGCTTTAAGGCCGGTCGCTTGTCCCGTGTCGCATGTCTCTTCACTCATTTGGTCCAGTTTAAGTTTACTAGACAATAGACCCGAGACTTAAGCTAGGACAACGGCAAGCCAAATTGGCTGGTTGAAGACAATGCCTGAAATCTCCTCGGCCAACGGCCAATGGATATGCCGGTCATTAGCCGGCCCGACCGCAACTCTAGCCCATCCTAAGCTACCCAACTGGGAAACTTAAACGATTTGCTTTTACTACACTGATAATTGTATCTAAACAGAACAAAACAGACAAGAGTCAGATAAAAGTGATATACATCATAAATTAAAACAAGCTAAAACTTATTTTGGCAAAGACACTATCACCGTAAAACACCACATAATTACTTAGATTTTAAATTAAATTTAAGGTTTCCCAGACTTGAATAGAGGTCTCAGAAGTCAGAATGCCAATTTTATTTCATAATCCAGTGTAATGAAACAACGTCACGAAACACCAGTGTCATAGCTCATATCATTGGACGTTTGACTAAATAATTGTTAATTAATTGTCCAAAAGGTCTACAAAAATTAAGAAAAATATAAAATACATGATTATATTAATAGTCTACGTACTTTACAATAAGACTACAAAAATTTTATACACAAAATCAAACAAGCTGAAGAATCAGTATAGAAGACATGATGACAGTATAATACAGTAATTCGACAGTATCCAGCGCAGCGTTAGCTCTTTGAAGGGTGCTTTCATTTTGCCAGAGCCAAGGTGACCCCGAAAAGCAACTGTAACTAGAACACTCCGAATCCCTCCAGACCGAGGCTTGATTTTTCGTTCCTTCCAGATGCCTAAGTGACAAAGACCTATCCTATTCATTTTGGATGCAAGCAATTTACTAATTGAAAGAAATACGGAACTTCAGCACCCCCCTCCAATTCGCCCTCAGCATAATATGCTGGTTTCTGCTAATCGTTTTATCTCCTTTCACACGATAAAACATTGCAACAGCAAACGCACAATAACACACCAGCAATACAATATGAGACAAAAAGGTAAACACACACATATAGCCAAAAGTGTGAGCAACAAAAAGTAAAAATACAGCTCGAACAAGCAAAACAGTGGCAATTTACAGAATAAAATTATTTGTAAAATACAAACAATAGTTGAGGAAGCAAGGTTTAAAATGGTAAGTTTTGTTATGATACGCTTTCAGAATCTGCACCCTGAATATCAACACAATCAGGAGCAATCTCTCGAACTTTCTAAAAGTGGCAATAAGCCATTAGAAGTTATCGGTAGATCGTATAAAAAAGATCATTTTTTCGAAATTCGGTTAGAAATGGTCGGTTCCTAGAAAACCCCAAACAAACAAAAATGACACTTAAACATACAACAAAGCTGCGCCAAAATAACATGGGGAATATAGGAACGCTCAGTACAAAATGAGTTTTCAAGAACCCGAGCACAAAATAGCAAGAATAGAACAAAGCAAATAAAAGAAATTAAAAGGCTCACACACAAATCAATAGCACATACAATCAAACAAATAAATAAACAAATATTTCTTCTATAGTTAAATAGTGCAATAAAATGAAATTTTCAAATTCCAACACCCTGCTGTGGTGCAAATAAACTTTTGTTGTTAAAAATAATGCAATATTCAACAGCAATATTGAACCAGACATAATTATACGTATTTTTATCTATCTATATAAGAATATATAAATGTCTACCTCAAAGTACATGACTAAACCGCCACCTCTAGGTATATAAATAACATGGGCATATTAGGAGGAAAAACGAATCGCGACGAAGGGAAAATATAGCCAATTTCTCCTCGCAAAACCTTTAACTTTTTATTTCCCACAAAATCTCGAAAGAAAAAAACTGCAAAATATAGAACTCTCTACAACTCCCAGATTTAACAACCCCACCTCCCGACCCTCAACGACAGAACCCAAAAACATTAGAAGAAAATATGCCATTCATAAACTGCATCAAAACAACACAGACAACGGAAAATGCACGCATCAAGGCTTACCGGAGACAAGACTAGGATAACAGGCAACAGGGGGAGTGAGGCAAGTCTCTCAATGCCAAACAAAGAATTCCTACTACACATTACACACTACGAATCTTTAATTCTTTTCAGCTGACAATATAAATAAGCGGAATTCGGCTATTAATTATTGAAAACATCGGAACATCCGAATCAGTGAAAAAAATCATTTCAAACAATACAATTACATTTCGAAAATATAACAAACAAAGGAACATAGACACAATGCAAGCTCATTTCACAGTGCAATTTTGCACTTTTGCAGATGATGGGAACAAAACCCACTGTAAATAAGGAATGAAAATCAGTGAATTGCTGTTTCCTGTGAAAACAAAAACCATAAAAGTTTCAAGAAACGATGAGATACTCTCACAGCATTTAGATCAAAACTCCACCGTGAATTTTATTTTCAGCACATGCACAAAACATTCTTATAAGCGAAATACAATACATTACTACAATTATATATACAGAACTAAGACATAGCTCCCATTACTGTGTACCGAAAGTATAGTGAATGGAAATAGTACGTACAGTTACACTGTTTAGTCAGAAAGCAACAAATTCTAAAAAAGTACAAAGTACTCTATCTAGTTCAAATTTTGCAATAAAACTAAAGTATATAAATTCAAAAACCATCACAAACATGGTGTCTTGAGTTTTCGTACTTTACCACTTTTTTCAATCCACGAAAGTAATTGCGACCGGGTGATCGTGAAAAATACCGCTTATTACAATCTGAAATTAGTTTCTCAATAGTAAACACATCTTCATATTAACTATACAAGCAAACGAACAGCTAGTTATGATTGGAAGGGTTATTGTTTGAATTCAAATGTTCCTCTTGCATCGCAGCACCACCTAAAACACACAAAATTTCAAATTGGAAAATATAACGCAAAAAAACAGCAAGAATTGTCAATCGAGCAGCGGTCAAACTCAATTTTTGATAGTACAGAATTCATTTAGGAAATTAAAAATTGACATTCGACAAAAATCTTTATAAATAATTTTCGGAAGTAGCACAAATTCACCAACCGGCATGATTAGGCACGGATCCGACTCCATAAACATCATGTGACCGTTCATAGTCCATCACCTCTTTAAATATTAATTCTGAAATGAGAACACAATATGCGTAGCCAAATAATAGATAGATACAAGAAAACAAGTTTATGTAAAATACATATGTAGGAGTTCCTCGTAGGCAGATTTTCCAATAACAGAAGAAGACAAGCTGCTACGGCCGACCATATGAGCCTGCCTAATAAATTACTGCAACTGGGCTTTTTCTAGGTGAAAAAAGTGGGGGTGACGAAGTGGTGGGATGACACAAAAAGTGGGGGGAGGATCCTAAGTGGTCGAAAATTGGCAAAAATGCAGTAAAAATATCTTGTTTTCTATATATTACTATAACTATTCTAAAAAGTGCTCAAAAATTGAGATTGAGTACCAAAATAGACGATTTGTGACCAAAAATTCCGGCGAAGCCGGGAAATTTTTGAAAGTTTTGACCAAAAATAATTGAAATTTGGCATTTTCTGGGCATTTTATAGTGAGTGGGGGAAGCACAAAAAAGTGGGGTTGGGGCTGAGGGGAGTACCCAAAAAGTGGGGAACGCCCCCTCCCCGCCTTCTTCCCCCCCCCCCCCCCAAAAAGCCCAGCTGCAATAAGCAGTTGCCAAAATTGTTAATAAAAAATAACTACCCTAAACTCACTATAAACAAAAACTAAAGTCAGGAGAAAATCTTAAAAAGTCCCAAACTATGAAAGCATGAAACAGTGCATAACAAAGCAGCAAAGAGTTGTACCTTTCCATTGTTCAACTGTATGCTCCTTCTCATCAATCGAATGATCATACTGAGCAGGGGGAGGCTAAAATAAACAGAAACAAAATACATGAACCATAACTTAAAGTACGTCTATATACAAAATTTTAGTTTTTTTCACCAACACAGCTAAGGAGTCTGGCCGTGTCTGTGCTAAATTTTTTGTTTTCTGATTAATACTTAGTTTAGGCATTTTTTCAATTTTGAAAGAGACTAGCCAAAAATGACGGCAGTGGGGGCGGGCCATATCAAAACAAGGAAAGAGAGAAACCAAACGGATCTATAGGAATACGTGAAAGCAAACAGTAACTAGCAAATCTAAACCACCACCCAACTCCCTCTCCCAAACCTAAATAAATTATTTAGATTTATTACGTACTGCATAGACTTCGGATTCATCGAACCAAACATTGACATAGGGATGGGCGAGGGCAGCGTCCACAGATATTCTCTTCTCTGGATCAATCACCAACATCTTGGACAAAAGATCCCTCGCATGATTCGCTGGAAAAAGAAAACAGAAAATATATTAAATCGAAGACTAGAAAAAGGCCTAAATAAACAACAAAACATGCTGTATACATTTATTACAAAATTATTAAAAGAAAAGCTGAAAACTTATTAAAAATTGTTCAAACTTTAATCAAGCTAAATGACTGGCAGAATTCTAAAAGACACTATCCGCCAAAAACATATCAGCGGCTAATTAAAAGATAGATATATAATGATTGCTATTAAATCTCCTGAAATCTCCTTAAAATCACTAGAAATCTCCATAAATATAGTAAACTGAACGATACCATGCTCATGTATGTGCATAACATGTGTAGCATAAAAACTACAAAATAGAAAATATTTTAATCGACTAAATTCATAATATTCTTAACTTAAATAGTACTAGGAGTACATAATAAATAAGTGTGACAAGCGTTACACTCTTTGTTATATCAGCTCGCGAGAAATGCTTAGCGCGGTAACGACATACCCACCCGCAAATCAGTACTCCGTACGCAATTGCGTATCATCAGTCGTTTCATAAGTAAGCCACCCTCCCCCTTCAAATGTGATCCATCCTTTATCAATGTCGAATGATGGGTCACATTTTCGAGGGGTCTACTAATCGCGGGGGTGGGGGTCTGGCATTTTTTTAGGGTTTTGAAAGTGGGGGGGGGGCTTCGCCCCCCCCCCCCTAGGGAGGGGGAAGTGGGGGGGGCTTCCGAAAAGTGGGGGGGGGGCCAACCAAAAGTAAAATATACCGAAATTTTTAGCGAAAAATTAGCATTTTTAAGGTAAAAACGCAAAAAATCGCTGTTTTTAAGCTTAAAATGAGCTTATAAGTCCATAAATTAGCTAAAAATTGAGAAAATTTTTGAAAATTTGACCTCAAAAACCTAATTTTTTGACACTTTTGGGCGACCACCAAAAAAGTGGGTGGGGGCTTGCCGAAAAGTGGGGGGGGGGCGAAAGTGGGGGGGGGCTCCGAAAAGTGGAGGGGGGAACCGAAAAGTGGGGGGGGGCCCCCCCCACCCCCCCCCACTAAAAAAATGCCAGGGGGTGGGGGTGGCCGTTAGCGCGCAGAGCATGGCTCGCGAGCTGATAACAGAGAGTGTGACAAGCGTCTTATTAATTATGTACTCTTGAAATACAAATCTAAGCGTAATCCCAACAAAGTGAAATAACGGTGCTCATTTGTGTGTTAATGAAAATTGGACAGGATTACAGACTCAACAGAAAAACAGATATAGACATTTACAATAGGTTATGGAGTAAGGGTAAGGGTTAGGTTTTCCAAAAAAATTATTGTGGAACAGGTGTTTCTTGTTTTTCCATTATTTTTCCGTTTTTTCCGACAGCCGTATTGAATTGCTTCTGCAGTGCCAAACAACTGGGGTTTTTTAGGCAAAATAAGTGGGAGGGAATAAAATTAGCTAAAAATGCCAAAAATACAGTACAAAAAGCCTGTTTTCTATATATGCTGCTATAACTAAGCTTAAAAGTGCTCAACAATTAAGTTTTGGCACCAAAATAGAAGATTTTTGACCAAAAATTTCCGGAGAAGCCGGAAAATTTTTGAAAATTTTGACCAAAAATCCTAAAAATATGGCAATTTCTGGGCACCTTAGGGTGAGTGGGGGAGCCCAAAAAGTGGGGAGGAACGAGTGGGGGGGGGAGAGGTCGACCTGGCTTTTTCCTAGGCAAAAATTCTGGGGGGGGGAAGTCTGGGGGGGGTGGCTCGGATTTCCGGGGGGGGGGGGAGAAAATTTTTCAAAAATGCCTAAAAATAGCTATTTTTTGCTGCTAAGCTAACAAATTAACTATTTTTAACTTAAATTTAAGCTTAAAATAGCTAAAAAATGCTTAAAATGGGTAAAAATCCGGCGAAGCCAGAAAATTTCAAAATTTACCCTCAAAACCCTATTTTTCTGGGCATTTTAGAGTTCTGGGGGGGAAGGCCCGAATCCTGAAGGGGGGGCGATTCTGGGGGGGGCGACCCAAGTCTGGGGGGAACGAATTTCTGGGGCGCCCCCCCCCACCCCCCCCCCCTGTAGAAAAAAGCCAGGGTCGAGTGGGGGGAACCCAAAAAGTGGGGGGGGCCCGCCCCCCAGTAAAAAACCCCAGAACAATGAACAAATGTTAACAAATTTCAGCGTCTAAATATGTATATAATTATAATTAATAATAATAATTAATTATAAATTATAAATAATAAATATATCCACAGTTTTAGAGATATATCTTAGAAATGTTAAGAAAATTTCAAATATTTTCGGAAAATTTCTATTTTTACTGCCAATTTTTCAAAAAGTTTCCAATGTCTATATCGAAAAAACGCGTGAGCTTTTTCCGTATTCTGCAGAAAAACAGAAAAAATCCACTTTTAGATTTAGTTTCTTCAGGGGTCCATCCCTGGTTTACGGGAGTTTTGAACTATATTTACGTATGCAATTAAATTTTAAACTGCAATTTTTCATCTATCCAGAATACCATTTAGTCGACCATTTTCTGCTTCCGGGGGAAACATCGCATCCGGAAAGAGTTTCTCAAACGGATAGCCAGGATAGCGGGGTCGATTTTCCACATAGTTACGAACAGTGGGCTGCAGGCGTCGCAGGAAATCCGTGGGCGGCGTCCCCAACTGTTCAATAATTTTATTCCACTGATCAATATGATCGGAGCCCGGAAAGAGGACACGTCCGCGAATCAGTTCGCCAAAAATGCAACCAATGGACCAGATATCCACTAGAAGACATTTTAAAGGAACAATGAAACTGGGGCCTCTAACAACAAAATCGGGGGAAATGGGGCTTAGGATGGGAAATGAGGGGAAGGGGGGAGGACAAAATTGAGAAATAGAAGTGCAGATAGCGGCAGGTAGATAGTCACCAAAAGCTCATTTAGTAAACAACAACAGCAGCAGCAGACGTTGCATGCAGCAGCACAAGAAAAGGATAGCTTCAAACGGGGTAAACGAGAACAAACAATGCAACAATGTCATAAACAAAATAGGATGCAACCTATATATATATATATTAACTGCGCTGATATAACGAAACTTTAGATTAATGCACAAGAGAAAAGCATAAATAAATATTGCAACAGAAATAATTGCAAGATGCAATAAGTAAGACAAAGAAACACAAACAGAAATTATTATTTACCTTGTGCTAAAACATTTTTATCAAAGTTGTACACTTGATAGAATTGTACACCTTTTAGCGTAGTTGTAGCATAGTATATATAGCAATATACGTATGTAAAAACACGCTAATTTTACTGAAGGTATGGCGATTTTAGACCACTTTCGGTTCCGCCACCACTTTTTTCGTCTAAAAAAGCCCAGTAAACAGAGGTCCAACAGAATGCACTTTCAGTTAAAGTTTCTAATTTCCAATAAATTGCACCCAACAAATGCATCAAGTCAAATGTCTTTTTATTAAAAATGAAATTAAATGACGTTTGACGGAAATTAATCTGTACGAATATGAAGCCGACTACCAAAATAGCTCGTATGTACTAATTTATCCAGGTTAACGTGGTCTAGACGAGGTAGACCTAGTGCCGAGGCTCGAAAGGGGCGCAGGAACCAAAAATTTGCTTTATAATTATATGCTCTTTGCCAAAAATATATTGACTACCAACTTAAAACTCTTAAGATTAGGTAATTAGCTCAAATTTACATGACACTAAGCCAGTGTATATACGTACATGTATAGCACCAAGGCAGTTTTTACGAATTTTATTCCGGGAGGGGGAGGTGGAAGAAATTTTCGGGGAAGTGGAGGAGATATTTTGCAAAAATTAGACAAAAATGGTATTTTTTCGAGAGGTGAGGCATTTTCGGGGGATGTCAATTTAACTGCCAAAAATCGCAAAAAACGACTAATTTTAGGCGTTTTTATCGAAACTGGGCCTAATCGAACTGTGTGAAATTTATGCTTAAAATTCTATTCTTAGCACTCCACTAATTCTTTATTATGGTTGTGTCATTAGGGGCCTTGTTTGAATGTGACAGCTTTACATGTTTTGTGCTATACTAAGTTTTAGTGAAACAATACTAACAAAATGGTAATCAATTTTTATCTCGCCTGGAGGCGAGATACTTGTAATCGAATTTGTGCCGTTTTGAACTGTTTTTAGGCTTCGCTCAAAACGCGATCTATGCTTATCATAGTCCTCAATAGGTGGCTGTTTTTGCACCTGGGGAGGTATTGGAATATATTTTCTCTCAAATGTTTTTATGTACAATTTCAATTTGTTTACGTTTCAACCGTTCGGTGCTGTTGAGCAGAAGCAAATTTTTTTAAATTTTTAATAAAGTTTTAATTCTCAATAATTTAATGTTTCTTCTGGACATTTATTCATTTTGTGCCCCCGTTGGTTGGACAAATAATTGCAGTTACATCAGACTTGTACAATATGCAAATTAACTTTTGTATGGAAGGCTTAGTTAGCGTTGATCAGGGACAAAGTGAAGTTGATTGTAAAAACTCCTTACTGTTTGCACTGTTTACTGTTTCGCAGCCTACACCTTACAACTGTGCACTGGCCGGACGTTTTTGTCCGGCCCGTCCCCCCCCCAAACTTTGCAAAAATGCAGGACCTGGAAAAGGAAAGCTGATATTAAACAGATAAATCTGATTTGGGCACGTCTCTTCTGTTGTTAAAACTCATGCCTGGTGTAGAGTCGGGTCCCTTTGGACAAATTAGTATTCCGTAACAGCAGTTTTCTTCGGAGGGGGGGGATCTGACAATTTTATGCAAAAGCTGAAAGTTGTTTGTTGTTGATTGGCTCAAATTTTTGTGCGCCTGATCCGTCTGGCTCTGTATCTGACGCTGTCCGGCCGGCCTGTATGCTCTCCGTCACTAAACAGCCGGTGTCTGTTTTTTCGCCACGTTGTATAAGCAAAGACAGAAATATTAGACTCCGGAAATAGTTGGTCAGTTTAATCCTTTAATGCCGGGATAACCAATATATGGCCCAAGTGGCGGTTTACGACATCATACTTTCCGGGGCAGAGTCCAGTTACGGTTTAGGGAGGTGGCGTCACCGTTTTCCCCCAGCGCGTAAGCTTCCTTCCACACCTGCTAGAAAAATCTAGTTTCTATAGCTTTCCGCCGACGATTCAACTTTTGATGATTTTGAGCCATGTTTGAGCGCTGTTTGCAAACGAATCCAGCGTCAGCTATAATTCGTCGGCGAAGCCGTTTTTGCAGTTGACTGGATGTTCTGTAAATAAAAATAACTTAGTTTATTCTGTCTCAGAATTAACTTTTGCACCTACAAATAAATTAGTTGATTTTCTGTAATGAAGCTTTATCAAAAATTATATATTGCCCGAAGTTGACGGCTTCTAACTTTTTCTGGGTGCATCCGGGTCCCTTCAATGCTTCATCCGAAACATACATAGAGCAATTAATTCGCTATCGATTGGTGCAATTCCATCTTCCTAGGTGCTCTCAGTAGGAAATGGCAGCCAAAAAATGTTTCAACTGTTAGTCCTGAGAAAATCTAGACATGAAAGGACTAAGGCGACCGGGAAATTTTTCATTAGCTGGCCAGCCTGTGCATGACCGGCCTGCCTATCACGGCCAGTCGACCCACTGCGATCCTGGCCCGCTATCCGGTCTTGGCTGGGCCGGCCAACCATACTATCGGTCCGGCCAGTATGTTTGTTACTCATGTCATAAAATTTTTATAATGTATATATACTTTTACCTATACTGGGTACAGAAGTACTTTGCACGCAGTGCATGCAGACATACGATACACATGGGCCCTTGCAACTTTTTGGATTATTTCTTTAAGACTTTTGAGAATCTCATGACACGGAGTACGTTCTGCGGCGAGATAATGACCCTTTTAGGGGCCTACTTGTTTAACTAAAATTCCTGCATGGGAGGAATGGCATATTATTGCTTTTCAACAAAAGAAAATGTTTACACAGTTCCCCCTCCGGTTGAACGGAAAAATTAAATTTCACTGAATGATCCTTTCACCAATATGCTAATTAGGGTAGAGAGTATGATATCAGTATTAAGTTTTAACATAACTGGCAGTTGATTTGCTTGAATCTTGTTCTACATTTTTTCCAACCTTAATTCCGACCATTTATAATAAACACAGGGTTATCGGTTCATACCGAGCCAATTTCATAAACCCATTCATTTCTGGTCGCTGGATCAGAAATGGTGACCCGGTTTTATCTCTGCATCTGCTTAGACAGTATATAAAAAGTAAGAACGAGTCAGAAATAACAATCCTTATTTCGATGGTTTAAAATTTCGAGCAGTACAATAATACGTTTGATTTTTGTAAGCAATGCTTATTGGAATTTTATTTAAAGTCATATATAACAGACGGTTAAGCGGTTGCACAACGTTCGGTCGCACTCGCAACCACAACTTTCTGCTTCCTCACTGAAGTCAAAGTATTATCTTTCTTTTTCTTGGACACCTTTACAAAAGTATGGTCCTAGGGCTACCAAGGTATTCCAATTGGTTCCTTTATTTGGAGAATCTTCGAGACTGTAAAATTTCTGCTGCGAGATAATGCTTCTTTCCGAAGCCGACTTGTTCAGGCTAGAATAGCGAAACTTTCCTTAGAAACCTTTCTAAGTCCGAAATTTTTTTGAAAATTTAGGCTAAAAATGGTGAAATTTGAGTAATTTGCAAATTTTTGGGGTTATGGAAGGAGGTAGGAAATAGAGGGCTCCTCGAATGCGGGGGGGGGGAGGTCGCCGAGAAGCCGTAAAATAAGCCAGACACCTACCTATATATCAGTTTCAAGAGATAAGTAGAGTAATTAAGATAGTTCTAGTTAACGCACCTCAAGCTAAAACTGTACTTCTACATCATCAGGGATTGAAAAACAACATTTCCTTCTTTCAGCGTCCCTATCACTGTAACAAAAGCGTAAAATTATTCTAATAGGTATATATATGTCTATAAAAATATTTACAGTCAATTTTTGTCATACAGTTTGTGCGCATCTGCTCCCATGTATGTACTCACTCCAAAACTAGCTGTTTAGGGCAGCTAGTTACTCATACATGCAGCATTATACCCAGTCTTCCTAAACACATAATTAAAAAATGAAATTACATACAAGAGTACGCACGCATATTGCAAATAATCCGTGAGCTAATCCCACAAAAATATACATCAGATTACATGATTATAGTACGTATATATGTACCTATTATAAATATATCCCAGTTACATAATATTATAATATATATCCTATAGCTAATCTACATAATATATACGCAAGCTATAAAACCAGCTTACGTACATCTTGTTTCAATCAGAGACAAGTGCACTGAGCGAGACGATAAGGAAGAAAAAAGGACAGGCAGGGGGGCAAAGTAGAGCAAAAAAGGCTAATTCAAAATGACTAATTTAATTTGTCTAACCTGCATAATATACGTATATAAAGCAGCCAGCTATTATGTGTACATACAGTCAGCTTCAGAGATATATTATTATATGAAAGCACGTATATATAGATGGCAAAAACCCGTATATACAGAAGAATATACAAAGACTTGGACCTACGTAAGCAAAAGGGACAGAAAGACAGAACCAAAAATGTGATTCCCTAATCAAAATAAAAAAGACAACACATACGCATAAAAGGCAGATTATGCACGTAGTGTGTACTTAGACGTGTATATATAGCACAGAATTTGGTAGGAATAAACACAATCTATCTATCGAAATTTTTAGGTAGATTTTGGCTGTACATACATAAATTAGATGTATCGGGGGCGGGACTTCATC
Organism: Trissonchulus latispiculum; assembly: GCA_030248195.1. NCBI lineage: Eukaryota > Metazoa > Nematoda > Enoplea > Enoplida > Ironidae > Trissonchulus > Trissonchulus latispiculum. The sequence goes on from JASAND010016753.1 coordinate 97,506, forward strand.
GTGGCCCCGGCCGGGCCGGAGCCTAAAAATTGGGGTCCGAATCGAAAATTTTCCAAAATTTTCCTAAAAATTCAAGTTTTGAATAATTCCAGGTGTACAAATGTTAAGATTTTGCTTCCTTCAAATAGATGGGAAAACAAACGATTTACAACCATTATTAAAGTTCGAGATTCCAAAATTTCGGAAAAAAATGTCAAAATTCAGGAAAATTTTCCCAAATTTTGGTCCCAGTGAGACCCCGGCCGGGACCGGGACCGGAGCCGCGGCTAGGGATGGGGTCAGGCACGGTGCGTCCCTATTAATTAGCACATACCTACACTTCATTCCGCGCCACTGTAGCAGTGCACAGTGTACATTGCATACAATACATAGCTACGTGTATATATACATAAATAGCATCCAAACATAAGCAAGCAAACAAGCAAAACAATAAAATTTAGAAGCAAGCTTCAGGAAGCAAAACATAGCATGCAAAGCAAGCCACTAAAAGCAAGCAGTGAAGGTTACATGCAATATGCAAAGCAAAGCATCCTACCGCAAGTATCCCCCAGAATTCCCTCTGAGCCCCGTCCAAACCCCCCCCCCCCACCCGAACCCGGCAAGAAAAACCAACCTGTCAGCCTAGAATCTGAACTGTTGGGCGGAAAGAGGACGTCTGGGAAAAGGCGATCCACAATGTAACCCGCATATCGAGGCCGATTCTCCACATAGTTGCGGACGGTGGGCTGAAGGCGTTTCATGAAGTCCGCAGCGGGAGAGCCGATCTGTTCAATGATCTTATTCCACTGATCAATGTGATCGGAGCCCGGGAAGAGGACACCGCCGCGAATCATCTCACCAAAGATGCAACCTACGGACCAGATATCAACTGCAAGGAAAACACACACTTACGTAGTCAGTCAAGCAAGCAACTCTCTCTCTCTATGCTAAATTGATGCAATCCACTGAGATTATGACCTACGACACGTAGCTGGGTTAGATTTCAACACCATACAAAAGGGAGTAGCCTCGCTTCGGTGAGAAAATTAAAGCTCAAGTAGGACCGCCAAACTCTGCAACTGCAAATAAATAGAAAATGAAATTAGAACAAACTTTCTTAAATTTGAACAAACCCCCACTTTTTGGGTCCCCCACTCACTATAAAGTGCGCAGAGAATGCAAAGTTTTAAGGATTTTTGGTCAAAATTTTCAAACATTTTCCGGCTTCGCAGGAAGTGTTTGGTCAAAAATGCAATAGTCGTAGGGTCTATTTCTCTGAAGATTAAAATGGTCGGACTAAACAGATTAAAAACAAGCCGGATTAAATTTTTAAGTACTATTTCTTTAAAGCTGGATTAAACGAAATGATTTTAATCCGTTTAATCCGAGTAGCTGCACGAGGATTAAAAACCAGATGAAAACGTAGGCGGTGGATTAAACGGATTAAAATTAATTTTAACAGGATTAGATTAAAATTTTAATCCTAGGTGCACTAAAGAAATAGGATTAGATTTAATCCTTTCAGCTCGTTTAACTCTCTGGATTAAATTTTAATCCGTTTAATCCGAGGTGCTATTTCTTCAATGCGGATTAATTTTAATCTAATCCGTTTAATCTTTAAAAAAATAGAGCCATAGTTATAGCAGTGGAAAACAGACTATTTTCACTGCATTTTGGTAGTTTTAGGCCACTTTGGATTCCACCACTTTTTTCACCTATAAAAAACCCAGGTACTATCTAAGTAGTAACCGCATAGAACGTTTGGTAGAAACTACGTATATAGCAGTTTACACAACTTTGAGATCTTTCAATAAACCAGCAGAAGGCCATTATGCGATGCTGTGTAAAAAACAGACGATAAAATAAATATTACTAATCTTCAGAATTGCTCGGTTTGGTATAAACGTACAGAATTTTGAGGGATAAACCAATTAATTAATTCACGGGTATTAATTAACAACTGCACGCACTGCAAGCCACAGACATAAAAATCAGATCTAGGCAATTAACAGGGTGTGATCAATTAGTTCCGCTAGGGTCAACGAGTATCAAAAATACAAAGGATAAAAGTACAGATCTAGTACATCCACGTACAGCAATTTAAAGTGTACAGCAATGTAAAGTAGGATCCCAAAATTTCCTTTGAAATAAATATTAGCAATTTTCTTTCCTTTTCTCTAGTAAGTTCTGAACGCAATCGGTAAGAAAGGTCAGGAGAGCAGCTAAATGCGGTTAGGTATGACACAAGCAAGCTTGACTGCACTAACCAAACACACACCGTTTGGTATGCTTCCCTCGCCAAAATATTTTACAATAATCACGTTTTCCGAAGCTCCAAGGGAAAAATCTGCATAATATAGGCGAAAGCTGTCAAACTCAATTAGGCGCGCAAATCAACTGAAACAATTTGTCAGCCAATAATAATAGAGATAGAGAGAGCGAAAAACAATGACATATTAGCTAAGCTGCAGCCATCCCCACACCCCAAAAAAAATACGGCAAAATAATAATAAAAGCTCCAGCAAAGCCTCCACCGCCATGTTTAATTTAAAGAAAACTTTTTAAGAGGGGGGGATGAAGGGGGACTGGCGGATCCAGGATTTCATAGTGATCTCCCACCCCAGTTTGTCTACAAGAGCGTCTAGGAAGCAGAGCCCATCAGAGGTTCAGGAAGTTTTCGAATTTGCAGTAAAATCGGTCTCCCGATCTTTAATTCTTTTCATTTTAGAGAACAGAAAAAACTTTTGAAAATGCTACAAGTTTTTAACATTTTAGATAAAATTTCTATGCAAACGCAATAAGTATATATCGCAAACGATTAAAAGAAGTTATTCGTTGTTTGCCCTTTTTTAATTATGCTCCTTAATTTTACCTACATTCAAATCGCAATGGGGGCTGATCCCTCTGGATCCGCCCACGGGGAGGGAGGGCACAGGGCTGGTAACGGTAAGAACTCTACAAGTTGAATACCAAAAACTTTAAGTTTTAATCATAATTATAATCATACACCAGAACGTACAGCTAATTTTCTAGTTTTCATTAAAAAACAAAATTTGGAAATTCATCTTTTTAAACGTTTTTTAAAATTTTGTTCCTCCAGTAAAAATTTCAATCAATTATGACAATAAACATAATAGGTTCCATAACATTACAAAAGTAAATCGTTTATTACATTCACATACCATTCTCTTTGTATCCCATTCCAAGGATAACTTCAGGAGCTCGATAATATCTAAACAAATAAATCTACGAAATGAATTATACGATAAATTCATTCATAAAAGACTATGCAATGATCAGATTAAAAACGGATAAAAATGGGTATATACGAAAAACAAAAATAAAATTGAACTTTTTCTGAACTGAAAAAATCTGCGTACCTGGTGACAACATAAGGGGTCATCATAAAGGAGTTTCCGGCACTTCTGGCGAGGCCAAAGTCCAAAATTTTCAGGGTACAATCACTTCGGACCACAATGTTGCTAGGCTTGAGGTCCTGAAATATGAAACGAATAAAATTAAATAAAACACAGAAGGTGAGTTTCAACACAACAAACTCCAACATTTTTCATGTCAATAGGCATTACACAGCAACGCCTCTCGACATGGAAAACAGAGAAAACCATAAATAAAGTCGTTCGTCGTAACCTGCATTTAAGTTTTTTGAAAATGATATAAATTGGTATCTGTGGTACAGGACACACAGTAATCTTCCAAAATAATTGTTCCGTATGCATTTTGCTTGCATAATCTGTTAGAGAAAATCTGGACTGGTCCTAAGAAGAAGAAGAAGAAGAACAGGGACCTATTAATTCATTCATTAATTAATTCCCGCCACCGACCACCAGAAGGCATTTATTCTCATTTAAAAATAACCAGTTTTTTTACGTAACGAAGGTACCCTATGAATGATGCCGGCCGCATGCAGATGTCGTATGCCGCACAGCATCTGATACAGGAGATAGGACATCCGTTCATGGTCCAGATCCATCTGAATAACCTGACACAGATTGGCATCCATCAGTTCCATCACAATGTACAGGTCCTGGAAAAGGTCAAGACTTTTCTGAGGGGTAAAGGCATTCAGCAGGCCAATAATCTAAAATAACCCACAAACCGGAAAATATTATTAAAGTGCAAAATGAACCCTAATGGCTGGGTATTCACGTTTTTGGCGTTAAATTTAAATTCTTGTGGTGCCATGAATAAGCGGCTGTTTGATGGATTTTATCTTAGCAGAAAATAAAAACTGAGAAAGAAACAAAAAACAAACAAGCGCACGTATCCCTACAGAGTCGAAGACGAATGGGCTGGTTTCTTATTACAAATATTGATGAAATGACTCGGGAAAATACTATAATTTTCCTTTTGCTGCGCTACACGCTGCATCCATCACGGCTGCAGACAGTATAAATGAAAAGATAATTACTGGCATACTTCTACCGAGAGGGGGCCCATTCGGAGGGTTCGTCAGCATAAAAACACCTAAAATTAGTTATTTTTAGCAGTTGTTACATGAAAAACCCAAAATTAACCTCCCCGAAAATGCCTTCCCTCCCGAAATTGTCCCGTCCCGGGGTTTTTGCCCCACATCCCGATTTTTTGCGACCCCAAATTTTTGTCAAAAATATGTTTTCGTAAAAATGGCTATTTTAGCTTAAATCCTGACATTTTTGAGAACTTTTTGCTTTCAACGTTCTAAATACGCCAAAAATACCATTTTTGGCTCATTCTCGCAAACAAATTTTCCTCCTCGGGCCCGCCCCCCCCCCCGGAAAAAATCCCTAAAAATACCCTGAACTCTAAACTGTGCCCCATGTTTTGGGTGTGCTCACATCGTTGGGGAGGAGGCTTCTTCGAGCCACCCCCTCTTAAATTTTGGCATAGAAATAAGCGAGTATTCCTACAATTTCCAGGCAATTACTTTCCAAAATCCAAAGTAATATTATCTACTACATCATCATCACACATACAACCTTCGAGTATTAAGCCAGAATATAGTTGCTTACGTTTTTATGATTAACAAGCTTCATGAGTTTGAATTCTCGATAGGCTCGCTTGGCATGAGTAACATTCTGAAAGGGTCGACTAAGCTTTTTGATAGCAACATTTTGCTCTGTTACTGTGTCGTAGGCGGCGCTAAAAATAGACAGGGGATTTAAAGCATTTATATAATCATAGACAAGCACATTTTTTAAAAACAATATAGCAAGGTTCACAAAGGGAGGAGAGATTCACAAAAAATCAAAATCGAACTTTTGCTGGCATTTTGCAAATGAAGTCCGATCGAAACCCTTTGGTATATACGTATGTACTTATAGAACGGTAATGACCCCCTCTACATGTGGTGAAAATTTCATGCTGATAGCCCTTGTGTAGTTTGAGTAATAAAAAACTTTTGTGATTTCTTTGTGAAAGAGTTCACAAAAAATCACCCAGGAATCTGATCCCAGGATACACCTAGGAAATTTCTCTTTTCATGCACAAATAGAGCATAGTCCATACTGTTTATCACATTAAAAAATTTATTTCCCCAAGTTTCTTTTGAACAGCTGGACTTTGAACTTTGATTCTCGATCCCTGGGTCCAAAATAGCTACCCCAGGCTGATATGCTTGACCTTGATTATTGATATTAGGAAGCTGGGAAGCTGGGAATCTACATCAGGGGCCGATGTTATCAAAAGCGGGTTGAGTTCAACCCGGGTTGAACCCATTTTCGGGTTCAAGCCTAAAATTTTCGGGTTGGCTAGACCCCGCTGCTCAACCCTATGTTATCATTGTTTTTTGGGGTTGGGTTAACTTAACCCGGGTTGACCTGTTTCAACCCCGATTCAACCCAATTTCCAACCCTGATTTCAACCCCATTTTTAATAAGCACTAAAGTAGCCTTTCTTTATAGGCTCTTGCCAACGATCCACGATCACAGCTAGATACGCTAGCTTATCTTAAATTGCAAAATTCAAGCAAAACAGTGATTGAGATGGAATAAAGTAATGCATAAGCTTACTGAAACAAAACTTGCTGAAATAAATAAATTACTTTGTTTTCAATAATGTTCTCTATCACCTGTAGAGGTATAAGATTTGTATTTAGTCTTACTTTAAATGACCATAGAATAAAAATATAGATTTGTACCTTTAAATGTTCTTTTAAAACTATAAAAAATTTTATTGTACAACTAAAAGTAAAGGGTTTTCTCTGTTGTTTCAAGCCGGGTTGAAATCTCAACCCTCCTCACCGAGCTAGCCATTTCAACCCGAAAACCAACCCAAATATAATGATAACATTGGGTTGGAACTCAACCCCAACTCTGTTATTTCAACCCAGGTTTATTCAACCCTGTTTTGATAACATTGGGTCGAAGTTTTCAACCCCAATCTCAACCCGGGTTGAGGTTTCAACCCGGGTTGAGATGCTTGATAACATCGGCCCCTGGGGCATCGGTTTTCGGGTTGAAATGGCTAAAACTCAACCCTGCTCGGTGAGGAGGGTTGAGATTTCAACCCGGATTGAAACAACAGAGAAAACCCTTTCCTTTTAGTTTTACAATAAAATTTTTTATAGTTCTAAAAGATCATTTAAAGGTACAAATCTATATTTTTATTCTATGGTCATTTACAGTAAGATTAAATGCAAATCTTATACCTCTACAGGTGATAGAGAACATTATTGAAAACAAAGTAATTTATTTATTTCAGCAAGTTTTGTTTCAGTAAGCTTATGCATTACTTTATTCCATATCAATCACTGTTTTGCTTGAATTTTGCAATTTAGGATAAGCTAGCGTATGTAGCTGTGATCGTAGATCGTTGGCCAGAGCCTATAAAGAAAGGCTACTTTAGTGCTTATTAAAAATGGGGTTGAAACCAGTGGTCACTTCCGTCGGTTTCGGCGATATGCCCATTGAAACGAGCGTAGTCGATTTACTATATATGCCCCCGACCAAAACGACGAAAAAAACAGTTTTAGGCCGCTTTGACCAGTGGGCAATAGGCCCCATAGGCTGAAGTGACCAGTGGTCACTTCCGTCGGTTTCGGCGATATGCCCACTGAAACGAGCGTAGTCGATTTACTATATATGCCCCCGACCAAAACGCCGAAAAACGCTGTTTAGAGTGAGTTTTCCCAACTTTGACCCTGGGCGAGGAACCACGGGAGACATGCTGACATGTGGTCACTTCGGGCGGTATCGGCAGTATGCTCATCATTTTCAGCGACCCTGATTTACTGTATACGGGCACCACCCCAAGGACGAAAAACGCCATTTTTAATTTTTTAGTGACTTTTAGGGCATTTCTAGTAAAAGTGGGACTTTGGACTTTTGGCCAAACAGGCCAAAAAAATGCAAAGTTTGGGCCCATCTCCTGAAAGCTAGGGAGCAAAATTAAAAAATCCCCCTCGTTACTTTATGCACCCCTACTGGTAATTTTCAACAAAAGATACTAGACCTCTTCAGCTTCTACCCAGTTCTAGAAAAGTGTGACCAAAATTTGCGAAAAATAGCGAAAGTCCGACTCTGGGACCTTGGCACAGAGCCAAAATTGGCCAGGTGCCAAAATGACCAAAAAAGGTAGCATGGGGGATCCTGTCTACCAACATATAATAGTAGTATGGTGCCAAAATGCCCATATCGTTCCAACACTTAGCCGTAAAATGCATTTCCAATAAGCGTTATTCACCGAGGAAAAAAACAAACGCACGGTAACTATCGCCTAGTGCAAAAATTCGAAGTTTCGAATTCGAACCAAAAGTATGGTGGTATATACTTGTGGTACTACTCGAGTTGTTTACGATGGCAACCTTTTTACCACTCCCGCACCTCTAATTAGCTGGCACCAGGCCAACACGGTCTCCAGGGGGCTGCGCAGACGCCTTTACACCCATATTATGTAGGGGCGCTATCGCGCTCCTACATAATAGGGTTGAGCAGCGGGGTTTAGCCAACCCAAATAATTTAAGCTTGAACCCGAAAATGGATTCATCCCGGGTTGAAATCAACCCGCTTTTGATAACATCGGCCCCTGGAATCCTGCTGCTCTAGTAAGCACAAAGCACGATTTGGTGGCGTAATTTTACACCAGGGGCCAGTGTTATCAAGCATCTCAACCCGGGTTGAAACCTCAACCCGGGTTGAGATTGGGTTGAAATATCAAGGTTGGGGTTGAAATGGAGGTTGAGATCCAACCCAATGTTATCATGAAATTTGGGTTGAAAATTTGGGTTGGTTTTAGTGTTGAAATGCCTGAAACAACCCTCCTCAGCGAGGAGGGTTGAGATTTCAATCCGGGTTGAGATAACACAAGAGCAACCCTTTCGTTCTTGTTTTACCAGTTTACTATAGCTAATGAACGACACTCAACTACTGCAGCCACACAGCTTTAATCAAATCAATCAAATCAATCAAATAATTAATTAGGCAATCAATCAGTCAATCGTATTTGTCATTTTAATTTAATTTTAAATTATCGGAATCAATTATCAAATTAAAAAGTAGTAATGTTTTGAAAGCATGAAAATAACAATTTCCATATTAATTTGTTGCGTGGGCATAGCATCCCTGCGACAACCTCTTTCATAAAACAAGGCAGCTTTGTAAATACAGGGTATTTTTTACAGGGGGGGGGGGGGGGGGGGGGCCCCCCCCCTAAATTCACCTCCCCCCCCCCCCCGAAAATGAGTTCTCCCCCGAAATCGCCCCCTCCCGGGATTTTTGCTTCCCCCCCCCCGCGGGATTTTTTGGAGGCCCAAATTTTTGCCCAAAATAGGCCATTTTCAAACATTTCTGGCTTTTTTTCCGGCGAGATTTTTTCGTAAAAATAGCTATTTTTAGCTTAAATCCTGGCATTTTTGAGAACGTTTGGCGTTTCATCATGCAAAATACGCCAAAAAATACCACTTTTGGCTCATTTTTGCAAACAAATCTCCCCCCCGAAAAATTTCTTCCCCCCCCCCCCGGGCCCGGGGGGGGGGGGAGAGAAATTTCGGGGGGGGGATTTTTTTTGCAAAAATGAGCCAAAAAATGAGACATTTTGTATTTCACGTGGTGGAGCACAAAAAGTTCTCAAAAATGCCAGAATTGGCAAAAATATTTATTTTGAAAAATCCGGCGAAAACCGGAAAATTTTTGAAAATTGATATTTTTGGCAAAAAGTGAGATAAGGCGGGGGGGGGGCTGGAAATTTCGGGGGGGGGGAACATTTTCGGGGGGGGTCAATTTCGGGGGGGGCCCCCCCCCCCCCCCCCCCCTGTAAAAGATACCCTGTATTTACAAAAGCTGCCTTGTTTTATGAAAGAGGTTGTCGCAGGGATGCTACTGTACACGAATTGTTGTTTTCATGCTTTCAAAACATTACTACTTTTTTAATTTGATAATTGATTGATAATTTAAAATTAAATTAAAATGACAAATACGATTGACTTGATTGATTGCCTAATTAATTATTTCTTGTATTTGATTTGATTTGATTTGAGCTTTTTCCCAGCAATAGTTGAGAAATCGTTCGACAACCAAATTTTTAAGAAGTCAGAGGGGGGTTGTGCTCTTGTCGTTTCAACCCGGGAGTAAATCTCAATCTCCTCGCTGAGAAGAGTTGTTTCATAGTTTCAGTACCACTAAAGCAACCCAAATTTTCAGCAGAATTTCATGATAACATTGGGTTGGGTCTCAACCTCCCGTGTCCAATAGGAGGTTTCAACCCCGGGGTGGGCTCTTGACACTGGCCCCTGGTGGCAAAATTTTGCCACCAAATCGTGCTTTTGTTGCTTACTAAAACGCGGAGGCCGATGACCAAAATCCAAAAACTTGGTGTCCAACCCGGAATAATCCATTTTCAGGTGCTTTAAATTATTTGGGTTGTGCCCCGCTGTAACCCTGGCGGTAAGCGCCCATAATATGGGTGTAAAGGCATCTTGAACCTTGAAAACTAATTAAATTGCCGGAAGTGGTGCATCATCTTGCTCGACACCTGAAATTTATATACCACCATACTTTTGGTTCGAAATTCGAAAACCAGTGCCCCCCCCCCCCCCCCCCCCCACTTTGCTAGACGATAGTTGCCGTGCGTTTGTTTTTCTCATTGAATAGCGCTTGTGAATGCGACACGGCTGAATGTTGGAGCGATATGGGCATTTTGGCGCCACTACTATTATATGTTGGTAGATGGGATCCCCAATGCTACACAGTAATTTTGGCTCTGTGCCAGATTCCCCAGAGTCGGACTTTCGCTATTTTTCACGGAATTTTGGTCACACTTTTTCTAGACTGGGTAGAAGCTGAGACTGAAACATCACGATTTGGCCACCACGGTAGAAGTGCATAAAGTAACGAGGGGATTTTTAATTTTGCTCCCAACTTTCGGGAGATGGGCCCAAACTTTACATTTTTTTGGCCTACACGGCCAAGTCCAAAATTTTTTTAGAAATGCCTAAAAGTCACTAAAAATTAAAAATGGCTGAGCCGATGTGTCTCCGTAAAATTAAAGTTGGGAAACTCACTCTAAACGGCGTTTTCGAGTTGCCGTAACAAATCGACACACTAGTTTTTTTGGAAGAATAA